>APFE030449904.1:0-21093 GCA_000404065.3 Pinus taeda | reverse complement strand
AATTCTTCCAAAATGGGTGATGATCAAAGAGCTTCCAATAGAGACATGATGATTTATTTCAAAATGATGATGAGTAACCAAGAGCTTTCAATGATGGTGACAAAGAGATGGATAGTTCATGTAGTATTCTTCCTTCAAGATGATTGATGAGACTTCTTCCTTAATCTCTTCTTTGTGTCCTTATCAAATGATGTCTTCAAAAGTAGCTTTGATGAATGTCTTCTTACTTATGCCAAAAAGAGTGATCTTCAAGCCACCTTCTCCTCACCTTAGCTAGGATACCATGTTGAGAAATATATAGGGAAGCAATTAGGGCAATTTTCCTTACTTGATAACTAATTGTGAAGATATGTTGACTTATTATTATTTTTATTATGTTATTTCCATCAAAGAATTACTAAAACCATAAACCATGAAAATCACAAAAAGATAATGAACACAAGATATAGGCTCCAAGTCAGGGAAAAACACCTCTAAGGGGAAAACCCAAAAAAATATTTTCTTCTTATAGAATCATATCAAAAAGAGAAATCCAAAACCCAAAATTTAAAACTAAGACCTCCCATAATACACAGGTCAACCCTCCTTCAAATATCTTCCAACCAGTCAAAGTCAACCTAAGTCAACAATAGTCAAAGCCTTCTAAACTTGCTCAAACTTAAAATTTTAGGCCCCTACAATTAGGTCTACAATTTTCGGCCATTGCAACTTCAACAACTTTGGACGTGTGACAGAAACTAGGGCATATTTTTTATACGTGTGGCATAACCTCTTCCTACTTTGACCCTTGCTCTTCCTCTTGATTTTAACTCTTCTTCTTGACTTTATTTGTTGGCTTTCTCTGTCTTCTTGGCATAGAAATCAAACTTTATTTTTGGATTCAAATGAGGTCAAACTGCGCTAAATATATACACATCCAAGAGGTGAAATGGGTCCCTTTTAGGGCCGACTTGGTCTTGTGGGGACAAAATTAACAATTTTGACTCAAAATTCTTTTTCCACTTTCTCTGAAAAGTCCAAATGGGACTTGACTCAATTATAATAGAATCACTCATGACAAATATTTATTTGACTCAATAAACTCTAGAAGCATGAAAATCATGCTTGCTCTAATTATTAACAATTTGACTTGAGCATGAAACCCATGCTTGAAAAATAAAACTTATTTTTTTTCTTTTTCTTTATACATGAACGATGATAATTATGAAGACCAAAACTATTTACATTTTCCCTCACAAAAAAATTCTTAAAACTAATAGAAAATATACAATGGAAATCACAAAGAATATACACAATTTCTTTTTCTCCTGGAACCCAAAACCAAGAAAACTAGATTTATTTTTCATTATGTTCCTCTACAATTATATAAATGTCATAGCATTCATAAACCCCCAATCCATTAACCCTGGATTAGAATATAATCATAGTTCCTATGACTAGATCTACAAAACCATTGCAAAAACCACCATGCACTAAAAAATTTCTAAGAGAGAAAACCACTTGCCACAAACCACCAAAAATAGACACAAGAAACTAAGCAAACAAAATTCAGGCAAAAAATATAAAACATACCCAACATTCTCCCACTTTTTGTTTTCTTTGCACACAAGGTGATGCAGGAGCACACAGTCACTATGTCTGGGAAACAATGCCCCTTATTTCTCTACACTAAGAGAACTTCTCAATGTTCAAAGACATTGTCAATGCATCTACAACATTCTTCAAAGTGTCCACCTTTACCAGCAACAACTTTCAATATGCTTTAACTTTGAATGATAAGAAGAGTTCTTTTCCAATAAAATTGCACTTTGGCTATCACAATATATCCTTATAGCTTTTTGTAAAAAACCCATACCTCAACACAATATATGTAACCAGATTTCCTCCTTGCTTGCATGAGTGGCTACCATGTATTCATATTTTGTAGTTGAAAGTGCCACTACAAAATGTCTCTTCCTCATCCAATTGATTTCTCCTCCAAATAGATTAAACACATACACACTTGTAGATATTTTTTGATCCAAATCTCTAGCTTGGTCTACATTAATAAATCCATTGATATCCAACATTGTCCAATCATGATCTTCCTTGATAGTACAAACCATAATCACTAATGCCACTCGGATACCTAAAATCCCTCTTTACTATTATCCAATGCTCCTACCTTGGTTTTGATATAAACCTAATCAATACTACCACTGCATGTGCAACATCTGGTATGATACAGACCATTCCATACATGAAACATCCAACTACACTCGTGTACGAAACATGGGACATGTCCTCTTCCTGTGCCTTGGGACATTGTTCTACAGATATCTTTACACCTACAAGAATAGCGAGATTCACTGGTTTACATTAGTGCATATTAAACCTTTGCAACATTGTCTGGACATACTTCCTATGATTTAACAAGGGCTTCCTCTTTGCTCAATCTCTTTTAATTTCCATTCCCAACATAAAATTTGTAGCACCAATACAAGATCCTTCATGTCAAATTTACAAGACAATTGGGTCTTCACATCCTGGATAATTTCTTGTTCATTTCAAATCAACAACATATCATCCGCATACAAGACCAAATAAATAACACAATCACCAATTAATTAAAAATAAACATAGTGATCCACTTTTCTCCTTGTGAATCAAAGTCCCTGTATATGTGTAACAAAAAGTTTATACCACATCCATGGAGATTTTTTTAACCCATATAGAGACTTTTTTAGCCTATATACCAATTCTTTCTCACCCTTCAATACAAATCCATCTAGCTACTTCATGTAGATATCTTCTTCTAGATCTCCATGTAGGAATGTTGTCTTCACATCCAATTTCTCTACCTCAAAATAAAAAATAACATCAATATATAAAAGAAATTTAATGGAAACTAACTTGACAACAAAAGAAAAAATATCACCAAAATCAATTCCTTACACCCAAGAATAATCGTTTGCTACTAACTAAGCTTGTATTTCTGTCATTTTCCTTATGCGTTCAAATTCTTGTTAAACACCCATTTTTTTCCAATGAGTTTTCATCCAATCAACAACTCCACCAGATCCTAAGCCTCATTCTTATCCAAGGCTACCATTTCTTCAACCATGGTATTTTTCCATAGTTTACCATCCTCTGAATCCACTTCCTACATAGTAGTTCTAGTATCATCATAATTAATAATGATTAAACCAAAATTTGAACAAAATTTAGGTGGATTATAACTATTTGGCTACCTTCTTTTTCCAATTGATCTCCTCAATCCCGGACTGTGTGGTTCTTCTTCTTATTCATGTTCTTTTATAGAGTCTGATTCTTCATCCTTTAGTTCAAACTATATCTTCTATGGTTCATTTTCCCTTGGTAGGACTTCTTGTTTCATGACTTCCTTCACATCTCTAAATACACATCTCGATTGTACATAACCTTCTTTATTTCTAGGTTCCAATTCGTGTAACCATTTAAACCATATTTATACTCAATAAATATGCACCTTTCATATTTATGATCCAACTTGGTTATTTTATACTTTGGAACATGTGCATATGCATTGCAACCAAATACCATGAGATGTGAGAGAAAGTGTTTCTTATCATTCCATACCTCCTATGGATTCTTATCCTCCAATGTTGATGAAGGTGGTCTATTAACTAGGTAACTATCTCTACCCAAAATTTCTATCCTAACCCATCACCATTAAGCATGCTCCTTTATTTTTCCATCAATGTCCTATTCATCTTTTCTGCAACTCCATTTTGTTGAGGTGTGTATGGAGCAGTATTTTGTCGTGCTATACCACACTTCTTACAAAACTATTTGAATTCCTTCCCACATCTCTCCACTATTATCTTTCCTCAACACCTTAATCTTCTTCCTTGATTTATTTTCCACTAGAACCTTAAATTATTTAAACCTATCAAAGACTTTACGTTTCTTCCATAGTAAATATATCCATATATTCCTTGAGAATTCATCTATAAATGAGACGTAGTATACAGATTTACTTAGTGATGGAACTAATACAAGTCCAAAAACAACACTCTGCACTAGTTGTAATATTTCGTCTGCCCTCTTAGCAGCAAAAGATAACCTCATTCAATTTTGTTTGCCATATACACAATGTTCAAAAAAATCAAAATCCGGAGAGAAATTAGACATACTTTCTACCATATCATTACCATGTAGTATTCAAATTCCCTTCTCTACAACATGTCTTAGATTTTTATGCCATAACATAGTTTTTTATCCAAAGACTACAATATGTTTTGCTCCACTCGCAAGAACAATCACTAGTACAAAATGGCTAATTAGTTACCAAAAAAAGACTAAAATTTGCATATAAAGGACCATTTTTCAATCGGTGACCAGTAGTAGCTAATTTACAGTATCTTATAACGCGACCAACTTTTAGTGATTTTTGGCTTAGTCATTAATTTGTTGTTTCAATTTCATCATCTAGTAGTATATTTAGAGATAAATTTGGTCATTAATTTAGCCATTTATTTAGTCATTAGTTGTCATAATTAATGACCAAATATACAACAAAATATATTACTATATTATCACCCAATATAACTAATTAATGACCAAAGAAATATGACCAAAAATGTTGGTCGTGTTATAAGATATTGTAAATTAACGACTAATCGTCATATATATGCAAAATTTTGTCATCATTTGAAACCAATTAATGACCAAAGAAATATGACTAAATTTTGGTTGTGTTATAAGATACTGTAAATTGGCTACTAATAGTCATATATATGCAAAATTTAGTCGTCGTTTGTAATCATAAATTTATCATTTTTAGTAGTCATTTATCTTTCCTTGGTAGTTTCATATTCATTATATAAACGACTAATTTAGTAGTTTATATTCATTTCATTTACTTTCATTAACAATCAATATAAACAACTAATTTAGTTGTATATTCATTTTATTTGTGTTCATCATTAACAAATATAAACTACTAGTTTATTAGTTTTAGATTGATTTTATGTGTTCATTATGAATAAACATAAATACTAATTAGTATGATTTTGCGACTATAAAAAAAAACAACAATACTAAACAATATCAAGTGCAACTATAAATAATTTCAACCCAATAAATTATATTATATGAAATGTCAAGTATTACAATATGGGTTTCCAACTTAATGTTGGTTGGACTAAAATTTACACATGAAATGTTGTTTCATTACTTCAAAACCTTATCATCATGTTTCCAAGGCATTGCAAGTGAATTCCCCAACTCTAAAGAATTGACCAAAAGTCTCTATGTGTGTCTTATGCAGGATATTGGTCCTAAGGATATGACTAGACCAATTCTCTTCTTTCTCTTTTTTTGTGTTTGTCGCTTGAGTGTCATTGTTCTCCTCTTTCTTCGGTTCTTGCTTCTTACCATCAATATTGAGTTCATTTTCTGAAAATAAAAGAAGATACAATGCAGAATGTAATTCATGAAAGATGATGGATACTAGAAAATAAACTAAAGTAGACTATAAAGGATTTATATGACATATACCTCAACATCAACAATGTCAAAGCCATTTTTCCCCGTAAAAGCAAGATACTTGAACAAGTTTTCTTCAGTTGGGCAATAGTGGCCACTATGTGGCCAGATGACCTACATAAACAAAATAAATAAAATGACACCATAGAAAAAAAACACCTTAGTAACTTAGTATTCAACCTTCAAGGAAAGCTTAGGCGCAATCATGTCAACTAAGTTACATGCTAAAAAGCTCAAGTTGTAGATAACTTGTGAAAACAAATAATCTGAGGTTTGACATCTAATCCTTGTCATTTTATTTGAAACAACATTTCATTCTCTAACGTATGAACTTGGCCAAGTATATAAACAACATGTCCGCTAATAACAACATGAAAGTAAACTTTTCTAATAGCCATGAAAATATTTTAACACAAAACAACTAAAATGATTTCAATCAATATCGTGTAATATTAATTTCATCTTCAAGATTTGGTTGTTGTTTAAATGGACATGATACCAAATATTTTCAATTTCATGGTTAAAAAGACAAAAAAAACAAAAGAAATGTTCAAAATACAATCAAGCGATAAATTGAAGAAGAAATCTTCGAATGGACATTGCAATTACAAAAAATATGTTTACATGTCCACCGATGTTTTGTTTGGCATTCCTAAAACATTTTCTTGCCCAAAATAACCAATGAGGTGAAAGAATCACAACATTAAAAACCATAGGAAACCCTACTAGAAACATTTCTAAGGTCAATGGCTCAGGTGCCTAAAGGATCTCCAACAACAAATGAATAATATCCAGGTCATGTGATGCATTGTCTCCCCATCATTTTTCCAATCACATTTCCTGTAACCTGCCCACAACAGAGTCAAGTAATAATCAAACGAAGGCATTGACATTTGTTTTTATCTTTTAAATCTATAAAATTTAAATCTAAAAATATTTTAACACAAAACAACTATAATACTAATATTATATTCAAGTTTTGGATGTTGTTTAAATGGATATGATACCATGTATGTTAAATTTTATAGTTAAAAGACAAAATAAAATCAAAGTAGAAGTTAAAAATACAATCAAACAATCAAGACAAGATATCATGGAATGGGAATTGCAATTAAAGAAAGAAAAAAAGAAAAAAAATACCTATCCACCAGTGTTTGGCATTCCTAAAATTGGTTGCCCAAAATAACCACGAGGTGAAATAATCACAAAATTTAAAAAAAAACATAGGAATCCTTCCTAGAAACATTTCCAAAGTTGATGGATCATGTGCTTGAATGATCTCAAACAACAAATGAATCATATCTAAGATATTATTTTCATTATCTCCCCATCCTTTTTCCAATCCCATTTCTTGTAATATGCCCACACCTGAGTCCGATAACATTCAAATGAAAGATTTTATATTTTTGTAGAAAAAAAGGAGTTTTCTCAAGTAGGCTAATTGCATGGTACAAAAAAAAATTCCGCAAATGTATCCATAAATACGATGGATCTTACTCATAAATATTTGTAGAAGACTTGTCAAGCAGGAAACATGTACGACTTTGGAGTCCTAGTTGTGTGAATGTTTGACATATTTTATGTAGATTCGGCTTTTTTCTTCTTTATTTGAGCTTTGAGGGCCCTTCATTTGGTGATCCTATAATAAAAGTACCTCTACCACCATAACTCTTACATGAAGTTGGTGTTTGGCTACTTCTATTCATGCAAGTTGCTATAGATGCAAAACAACAAAGGTCATACCCACAGAGTATAAATTTACAAACTTTGATTATTAACCCAACCATTGTGAGTGTGAAAGGGTGTTAGGTCCCTATACTACTAGTGTAGCTCTTATTTTTACTAATGAAACCCCTTTATTGTAATTTTCTACCCATGTAATCCCCATACTGTTATTATTGTGTTCCATAGAAGCCCACTATTGTTATTGTCATGTCCTTACAATATTATTGTTATGTAAGCTCTGATTTTAATTGTGTCCCCTTAAACTCCTATATATAGAAAGGAGGCCTTGTTATTTGTATCATCCAAGAATTGTTCATTTTTGTAATATAAAGGAGTTTTCCCCCTAAAAGAGGCTAATTTTCAAGTTGTTGATCTATTTCTTCTTCTATTTTGTGAGTTGGTTGTATAACATTTGGCATGAGAACTTTGGATTCTAGGGTTTCGCTGCTTCAAACAGGTCATCGTGGAATTTTCACTATAACGTTTATTATATGAAGCTTCAAAAGCTGAAATTAAAACCAAGTGGATCCTAAATCGTGGCGAACCTCATGTGTGAATTTCAGATCTTGGCTCGCTATACTTTCGGAGATATGATATGAGGAAGTTAGGGTTTTTTCAGGCTCCAAAATTCAATCTCAAACAGGCGACCTTGGTAAAATCACCATAACTTTCTCTATGAGCATCAGATTTGAATTTTGTAAAAAGTGACAGAAATAGGATGGAATTTGGTTGTTTCGATGTCATTTTCAAATCCAAAAGTCGAAACAGTGACACATCGCACGATGTATAGGTTCACTCTACTAAACCTGTCTATAATCGGGTCATCGTGGGATATTGGGAATAACTCTTTCTTGAATAATCCAATCTCAATATGACTTATGGGGTTGGAAATAGGAATCATAATACTAACATAGGACAAAATTTCATACCTTGGAGACCTAAAATTACAGAGATTCAATAGATTCAATATCGAGCTCCTACAAAGCAAGAAAAAGTTGTGTATTTTTTTAAAATTTGCATAAGTTTTGTTTGAAAAAATAGTTTGAAGTGATTAGAAGAATATAGTGAAGAATAAATATCAGTAATTGATGAGCCTAATAAATAAAATGGAAACACCTAGTAAGAAACCTAAAATTTCTGCTATGATGCATGAAGAAGAGGAAGAAATGCAACATGATATATCAAAATTATGCGACCAAGTGAAACAAATTTTCCTCTCACAAAGAGTAACCAAAAATGAAATGGAAGCTAAGATGGATGGTTCGAAGAATGGTTTAAAAGAAAACATGGAAGGTTTGAAATATGGCATAGAAGAAAAAATTAAAGGCAACATGGATTTGAAGAATGGTTTAAAAGTAGACATGGAAGGTTTGAAGGAAGGATTGACAAAGTTGCTACAAGAAATACTTCCTAATGGAAAAAATGTATTAGATGAAACGCATGATGAGGAAAAAAATAATTTTAATCATGATTTCATATACTCTAACTTGGGATTGAAGACCCACCATATTCCAAAGATCGATATGAGGAAGTTTGATGACAAGGATCTGGTAACATGAATACTACCGATGGAGAAATATTTTGATCTCCATAATGTGCAACAAACACAAAAGGTATGCATTGCATCCTTATATTGAGAATCAAATTAGTTTGTATGGTATCGATGGCTTTATTCTCATAAACCACTTGTCACTTGGTCAATTTTTACGGATGAAATGATAGCACATTATGAGGATACAAAGAGAAACACCTTCTTTAGCCAATTTATAAATCTCAAATAAAAGGGTTCACTCGAAGAGCACATTGAGGACTTCCAAAAAACTGAATATCAGGGTAAATGATATTCTAGAGGAGCATAGAATTGATGTCTTCTTAGGGACTTTAAAGGATAACATCCAACATGAGGTTCGCCTTTGGGAACCTGATTCATTGGAGAAGGCATTCAAGGTGGTCATAAAAGTGGAAAGAAAAATTATAGCATGAAGGAAGTATACAATTCACAACTATAAATATGGAAGTGTTGATGCTCTTAGCCTTCCACAACCTAAAATTTTGACACCACAATAGTTGGAGGAAAAAATAGCAAAAGAGATTTGTTACAGTTGTGATAGAAAATACATTAAAGGTCATAAGTGTGTTGAGAAGAAATTATTTTACATAGATTGTGAAGATGAGGAAGAAAAGGACCAAGAAACATCAAAGGAAGAGGATATACACCAGGAACCAACCCTAAAGAAAGAAGAAATGAATCCAGCCATAGCTTGTAATGCATTGGCAAGAATTACCACTCCTAAAACTCTCAATATAGGACATATCAAGAAGAAAAAAGTAATATTATTGATTGATTCAAGTAGTACCCATAATTTTATTCATTGTAATATGGCCAAGGAATTGAATTTATTCCTATATCCAGCACCAGAGTGTCAAGTAATGGTTGAAAATGGAGGAACTATAAATAATCTGGAAAGTGTCATAATATCAAGCTATCCATGGGGGAATATGTACTGAATAGTCAAATGTTTTTGATTCCAATGAGTGGTGCTAATTTTGTACTAGGATCCAATGGTTACAATCATTGGGGACAATAACTTTTAATTTTCAAGAACTTTTCTTGAAATTTTTTTGGGAAGGAAAGGAAGTTGAATTAATGGGTATCGTAGGGAAACCAAGAAATATAATCAGCTCTAATGGAATGACAAAGCTTCTAAAGAAATAACAACAAGACGTAATTTCACAATTATGCTCACTAGATGTTCGAACGTCGAAATCATCTATTTCTCCAGATCTCCAAAAAGTCTTGGAAAACCATTCCAAAGTATTTGAGACTCCCAAAGCTCTCTCACCTATTCGTGATCATGATCATGTTATTCATTTGATTCCAGGAATTTTTCCCCCAAGCATCAACCCATATAGATATATGTATAACCAAAAGAGTGAAATTGAATGTATGGTTGCAGAAATATTAGGGGCTAGTATAATTCAACCTAGTCAAAGTTCTTTCTCAACTCCAATAGTATTGGTACACAAGGAGGATGGATCATGGTGCATGTGTCCGGATTATAGGGAGCTCAACAAGCTCACTATTAAAGATAAATTTCTCATTCTTAGATATCATTTTGAGATTCAATTGCGTTAAGTAAGTCATTCATCTATGACCATTTCCATGAGAGGTAGTCGTAACTAACTAATTTCTCATGATTTTTGAATAGTCCACTTAAAATTCATTACATCTGGTGATGCTCATTGAACAATCCATGATGCAATGAATGCTAATTGGACTATTCAAATATCACGACAAATTAGTTAGTTATAACTACCTCTCATGGAAATGGTCATAGATGAATGACTTACTTAATGACGTTGAATTCCAAAATTATATCTAATATAATGCACTACGAAAATCCCAATACTTATTTCCCATTCTCGTTATTGATGAATTGTTGGATTAATTACACGGATCAATTTACTTCACCAAGTTGGATCTTCATTACAGATATCATCAAATTAGAATGAAGGACGAAGACATTCCAAAAATAGCATTCATAACGCATGAGAGTCATTACAAATTTTTTATCATTCCTTTTGGCCTTACTAATGCACCTTCAACATTTCAAGGTTTGATGAATTCCATTTCAAAACCTTCCTTAGAAAATTTTTGTTAGTATTTTTTGATGATATACTAATCTATAGAAAGTCTTGGAAGGATCATGTTCAACATGTTGATAGGGTGCTCAAATTGTTGGAGGAGAAACAATTATATGCAAAAACTTCCAAATGTTTGTTTGAAGTACAAGAGGTGGAATATTTGGGTCATATTGTATCTCATGAAGGTGTTAAGTTAGATCCTAACAAAATTAAATCCATTAAGGAATGGAAAATCCCCACAACCATAAGAAATATTCGAGGATTTCTTGGGTTGATAGGGTATTATCACAAGTTTATTAAGAATTATGGGAGAGTAGCGACACCTATAACATCATTATTGAAGAAAGATGCATTTTCTTGGAATCCAGAAGCACCTAAGGCCTTTGAACATCTTAAAGAGGCAATGTGCCAAGAACCAGTCTTAGCTATGTTGGACTTCACAAAAGCCTTTATTGTGGAATGTGATGCCTCTGGAAATGGAATTGGTGTTGTTTTAATACAAGAAGGAAGACGCATTATTTTTTAAAGTCATCCAATAAAAGGAAAGTATTTACACAAACCTATTTCTGAGAAGGAAACGCTGGCAATACTACATGCACTAAAAAAATGGAAACCTTACCTAATGGGAGGACACTTCAAGGTAAAAACAAATCATGATAGTCTTAAATACTTTTTGGAACAAATATTATCTTCATAAGAGTAGAAAAAATGGGTCACAAAGATGTTGGGTTATGATTTTGAAATCATCTACAAAAAAGGGAAGAAAAATGTTGTTGGTGATGCACTCTCAAGAAAGGATGAGGATGTGGAAGGATTTCTTTGTGTCATTTCTATTATCCAACCAGATTGGGTAACTGAAGCAAGGGATGAATGGAATAATTATGAAGAAGTGTGGACACTCATTCAAAACTTGCAACAAGATCCCCGTATATATGATACATTTAGCTGAAAAATGATTCATTATGGAACAAAGATCGCTTATATCTTTGTAAAAATTCACAACTCAAAAAAAATATTCTTTTGGAATTTCACACCTCTCCCTTAGGAATGCACTCAGGATTTTTAAAAACTTATGATAGTGTTAAGAAGGATTTTTTTTGGGAAGGCCTTAAATATGATGTTCAAAAGTTTGTGGTAGAGTGTTTGGTTTTCCAACAAAATGAAGTTGAAAAAATTAAGACGCTAGGTCTATTACAACCTTTAGCCATTCCAAGTCAATGTTGATAGGAGGTCTCAATGGATTTTATCACAGGTTTACCCAAGTCCGAAGGAAAAAGTGTCGTGATGGTGGTAGTTGATAGACTTACCAAGTATGCACATTTTTGTGCATTATCTCATCCATTTAAAGCCAATATAATTGCTACTACATTTATGGAAACAATTCAAAAGCTACATGGAAACCAAAGATTATCGTAAGCAACAAAGATCCCATTTTCACTGGAAATTTTTGGATGGAATTATTTTCTTGTCTGGGTACTCAATTATCTCATAACTCATCCTATCATCCTAAATCTAATGTACAAATGGAGATATTGAACAAATGTTTGGAAGGATATCTTCGTTGCTTTGTATCTGATAAACAAACACAATGGGTCAAGTGGTTACCTCTGGTTGAATGGTGGTATAACACTTCCTTCCATACTGTAGCAAAAATGGCCCCATTTATGGCACTTTATGGATATCATCCACCTCCATGACATCATCTTTAAGAGAAAATTCTAAGGTTCAAGTGGTGGAAGATCACATCGAGCATCAACAACAAGTTCTCCAACTCTTAAAGGATAATCTCACTTTGGCGTAGAATCAAATGAAATAACAGGCAGATCAACATTGTAGTGAAATAAGTTTTGATGTAGGTGACTAGGTATTTTCAAGGCTACAACCATATAAACAAATTTCCCTCAAGTAATATAAGAAGGATAATAAATTATCACCAAAGTATTATGGTCCTTACAAGGTGTTGCAAAATATTGGTAATATGGCATACAAATTGGAGCTTCCTGCATCTTCCCGGGTTCACGTCGTTTTCCATGTTTTATGCTTAAAGAAGGTTATAGGTGACAAGATCCCAGTTCAAACAATATTTTCATAACTTGACAAGGAAGGAAAAATCATTTTGGAACCTGAAGCAGTCACGGAAACAAGAACTCAACAGCGACAAAATCAGTCAATTTTGGAGTATCTCATCAAGTGGAAGAACTTACCCACTGAAGATTCCACATGGGAGGATGATAATTTTATACATATGTATCCATAACTACTCAAGCATTGAGGACAACACTTTTGTGAAGTAGAGGGGCATATTAGGTCCCTATACTACTATTGTAGCCCTTATTTTTATTAGTGCAACCCCTGTATTGTGTTGTTGTGCCCATGTAGTTCCCATATTGTTATTATTGTGCCCAATTGATCCAAGATTTTTTTGCTTATAGATGCATCAGAATTACATATAATAGAGCACTTAAAAGCCATGGAACATAAGCATATAAAATTAATATAGAAGAGACATTATCACACATGAGATCAAGACACAGAGATTTGATTACGAAGTTCATCCAATTTGGACTACATCTATAGGCCCTACTCAATAGTGGGGAGGCATTCATTCATTAAATTACATGGAAAGAGAGAAGTACAAGTAGATTTTTACATAAACATCCTTCTACCTCCAATTTGGAACATAGCTGGAAAATGGAGAGCTCAGATCTAAACACAGACAACACCATTGACTTCCTGGCAAAAAATTGTGCAGAATCTCCTATCCGAGCAACCAATTTAGATAATCGGGCTTTCTACACCCCCTCGGAACATCCCTACTGCTCAAGGCAAGGTCCCGACCTACTGTCGGGATGGGTTACTGCTATGCGCAATATTCTATGTTAGTCTCCCCCCTCTCATTGTGCGAATAGCCAAATTTATATGATGGTGGTAGGATCCTTAACAATTCGGTCAATTTAAACAAAATGACAAGTTTAGGCAGGTGGGTTGTTTCAAACAGAGATTCTCGGACCCTGAAACAGTCTACAGGTAACAACCTGATTAACCTATTTGTTGGCTAGTTGAATTGTTTATGAATTAAACATTCAAGTACCACATTAATTATCGACCAGGGAAAGTCTTTTTATTTCAAAGGCACTGCGTACTGTATGTACTTGGAGTCTAAAAACATTGAAAGCTGTAGCATACGTAATTTTTACAATATGTCATTACAGGATTCGTTAAAATAAAAGTAATTACTTAAATCTACAAATGTGAAAAACAAAATAATAGACGCTCTGTTGGCAGAGGATCAGGACCCTATCCTCCAGATGGGGACGTTCAGCACCTACCCCTGTAAACAGAATTACTGATGCACACTGCACTCTCATTCACCGGTGAGAAACAAAACTCAAAGATCAATGAAACAGAGTACTTAGTAAAACAGAGAATACCAGAGGTAATGCTACCAAATCCACACAGAGTGCTGAAAAGGAATTGATGCACACTTACACACTTGACAGGAAAGTAAATGGGTGAATCTTGTGAAGAAGGTGGGCCCAGTCCTTCTCACAAGATTCCCCAGGAAAACGAAGACGAGATTAAGTGCTCAAAATAGTTTTATATTCATCTGCCAGAAAAGATCGAATACAATAGAGTTCGGCCTTGCTGACGTTATTAAAATCTCAGTTACAGACTGATCATAAACATCACCCCCCTATTTCATGTAGATGTCTCCTCTTTATAGAGGAGACATCTATTACAATAGAATATTACAGCCTATTCAATTAACTCGTTTTATCAAAAATAAGCAATTCAGAGTGCTGTTACAACAGTATGATGATGCATCCTTTTCTTAAGCTTTAGCTGTTGGCGGGTAACTAATTTTGATTGTCTTCTCGGGATCTTCATATTCCTTCGCCATTTCCCCATGCTGCTCATGTTGATTGTGTTCTTTTTCTTTAGCCTTCCGCTTGATTATGCCACGTCACAACTTTCTAGATGGCTGCCATCTGTTGTCCATGGCTGTTACAAAATAGCTTGCTTTAGGTAATTGTTGTTGCTGGTGCGGCAACTGCGTAGTTGTTGTTTCTGGTGTTGCAGCAACTGCGTAGTTGCTGTTTCTGGTGTTACAGCAACTATTCATTATAACTCCTGCAAGCTTAAGACGATTATTGACAGTTTAGTCAACGTTTCCAAGGATAAGTATAAAGATATTCACGAATATGAAATAAACAATTAAACATAGACATGCGGAAGGTTACTTCATACCTTGGGATTAATAAGTCATTGTAAAATAAAAGCTTTCACTTATGACTGCAAAAAGGGTAATTATAAGGCAAAAGATAAGGTCAAAAATAGGTCAATTGTGAGTCCCAACATCCCCCCCAACTGAAGAGATTGCATGTCCTCATGCAATGTCTAATCTGAGTCTGAGTCGGAAAACTGGGACGAACAATGAAGATTACTAAGACAATAGCTGTAGGGAGGAACATCAAACTTGTCTCTGAAACCACGAACAGTTCGCATCTGTTTCCATACTGCTGCCTCTTCTCTGTTAGAAAGTCCAAACTGACCCTTATACTGATCACCCGGCAACCATAAAAGTGGGAACCTGAATTTGTAGCCTATCCAGTTCTCTGCACAAATTTTCATGCTTTCAACATACCGAGGTACCCTTGATAAAGCTACTTGCAGATTTGATGGGTTATACGGGTGATATTCTTTCCTTTCTGCGGGGCATTTATCCCAAAATAGTTTATTTGCTTCCACAGCCAATGGTGCTTTGGTTTTTATATACTGCTGACAGTCTGCTAGAACCTCTGTTCGCAGTTTCATAATATGATCCTTCATCTTTTCATCGTGTATCATTTTTAAATGCTGCAAAATGAAAATGGCGGCGTTCTGTGGTTCCGCCCGAATCCACAAAAGACAATTTTGTTCGTTCTGGAGGCCTGAGACATAGGCATTTTGCCAGGTGAGCTGGTTTGCCAGGAAGGAAATGAAAGCTCTCAATTGTATGTCACCTACTACAGGTGTCATATTAATGTTCCTTTCTTCAGACACCGCTTCATTGTGGAGGTATAATTCACATAGCAAGTTTTGGTCACTTTTGGGTGCTTCTGCAAAAGTTTTCATAAACTGATCTGCTGTGACCACTTGGTAAGGCCTCCCCTCCTTGATGGCCTTCAACTGAATGAATGCAAGCCTTTCCCTTAAGAATGTGGCATAGTTGAAGGAGGGTTTCCTTGCGGCGAACATCCTTTGGCACAGCTCGAACATCAGGGTCATCCTGTGTTTTAGTTCCTTAATTTCTTTATACTGGGCCCTGCACTGTTCCAGTGCTTCCCAGTTCCCATAGGCATGATCAAACTAGGTCCCTTTCTGTTGTTCAAATGCTTTCCCTTGAGATTGGTGGTATTCTCTCCACCATATGCGTTTCAATTCCAGAAAACTTTCTGTTTCTACACATGCATCTTTAACAGTGGGAGGCTCTGTTTGCATGCAGGCATCAACCGAAATTGTCTGTTCTGTTGAAGTGGGCTGAGATAATCCAGCATCTTTTTCTTCTTCTGCTCCTTCCTTCACTTCTTCCTTGTTTTCTTCTAAGACTGTTTTCTCTTTTTCCATAATTGTCTGGGTAGGCCTGGGTGAATCTGTCTTTCCTTCCATAATAATCTGGGTAGGCCGGGGTGAATCTGTATCTTCTTCCTTTTTCTCCTGCATAACATCGGGAAGCTCCTCTTTTTGTTCTTGTGCAGCCTCTGAGGAACTTACCGGTTCTTGTGTAGCAGTAAGTTCTTGATCTTGTGCAGCTTCAGGTGGACTTACTGGTTCTTGTGTAGCAGTAAGTTCCTGTTGCTGGTCTTGCATGTTTTCTAGATGACCTGTTGGTTCTTGTGTATCAACGGGTCTCACTGACTGCATTTCTTCTGAAACTGGTTCTTCTTTCTGCACATCCTATGAAACTCCTGTTGGTTCTTGTGTAACAACAGGGTTCTCTTTCTGCACTTCCTCTGAAACAGGTTCGTCCATCTGCACATTCTCAGGGTTTTTTGAAGCTCCTATTGGTTCTTGTGTGTCAACAGGGTTCTCTTTCTGCACTTCCTCTGGAACAGGTTCTTGCACTAACCTATACCCTGCCTGAGCATATATCTCGCCACAACTTGTACATATATATTCAATATCTTTTCTTTTCGCTGCTGCCGAGGCTGCTCTTGCTCAAATGTGCAGACTGAATTCTGTTTGATAAGCTTCCTTGATTCTTATTATCTCTTCCTGGTAATCGTGAATCTGGGCTTTCAGAAACTCAATTTCTTCTTGCAGGGTGGGTATAGTAGGCTGATCCTGTGAGAGAGTAGATTTGAGTGGAGGCAGAGGTTATGCTACGTCAACTTGGTCAATATTTCCCACAGGTGGTTCTTATGTGTCACCTGGGGTAGTGGCTGGTTCTTGTGTTACAGCCACTTGCTCACTATCATTCTGGGTGTCAGCAGCTAGTTCTTGTGTATCAGCTATCTTAAGATATGATGCCATGAAGCTATGAACGCTTTGCATCTCAGCCTTTGTGGGTGAGGGAGAAGGGTCTCAGGAAGTGGCTGGAGTACGGGGTTTTAAAACAATGGATGGTGGGCTGGAGGGCTCAGGGGATCCAACAACTGCCGATTTTCATTTTGGTAAAAAGGCAGGGAATTGAGATATTTTTCTCTTCCTGCTGGCTCTTATGACTGGAACAGTATTCAGGGTGGTGGGTGCTTTGGTTGAAACCCTCGTTCTTTTTCTTTTCACTGGGGTTTTGTTTGGCTGCTGCATTCTTCGTTTAAGCTGCGTAATTGGGATATTATCTTCAGAATCATCAATGGAGATACTGAGTACGGGGGCGGGAGAATTGGTTCTTTTGGGCGACATAGTTAATTCCGCTGCTTCTTGTTCATTTTCTGTAACATGCAGAGGTATTTGCTGGGATTGTTCGGGGATATGCTTTGTCTGCTGAGGGTTTTCCAAAGGAGTTTGCTCAGGGGTGTCGTCCGTTTGTTGAGGAGGCTCCTGGTCTTGCTGAGGTATGTCCTCATCTTGACGAGGAGTTTCCTCTTCTTGATGAGGACTACCCTGCACAGGCTGTGGACTTCTTTGATGGGGGTTAATGGGGGGTGGAGGAATGTTCAGAGGGAGAGCCCTGTTAATCAACAATTGGACTAGGCGATGGTGTTTTAGGGAGAGGGCTGGATTCTTCGCTTTCATAGCATATCGTGCCATATTTTTAAGACAACCCAGCAAATAATATGGCATATTCACTAATTGACCATTTCTTAAGTGATTTAACAGAACGAAGTCATGCTGGTAGATTACCTGGTAGCGACCTTCGCATGTTAGATACTGCTTGACGAATTCGGCGACTCTTGGCCATGGTTGGGGTAACGACCACAATGCTACACCTCTGCCCTTGGTTTCTACTTCCTTGCCCGGACAGAGAAAGTCTTGCTGCGCGTTCAGAATCAAGTGTTTCCTGCTGAACCATCTTATGCCAGTGGTTGGTAGTCTGGTGGCTTCGGATATGAATTCTTCCGTAACCGGAACTTGAATTCCTTGGACGACAGAGAATCCTTCTGTCAAATTGTGTGTGAATTCCAGGACCTACTGCTCGTCAAAGTCCGAGAGTCTCCTGAAATATTCTATCCACCCGGCTTGCAGGAAAATTTGGTAAATTTCCGGAAAGAGCTCCAGAACTGCTGTCGTGCCTGGTTCATGAGTGATAAGGGGTCCTCCCATGGCTGTTGTTTTGGTAAATCTTCAGAGTTCGGAGCCGAGCTACTGACTTTAACTCAGAGTATACATCACAATTGGTAACATGCTGTAGTCTTTACATACAACCGGGAGAATTAAGGGTGGCAGTGGTTGGCGTGGTTTTTCATTATGGAGATTGCTTTGGTAACCCCCCCCTTTCTTTTCTACGTGTGAACGATATGATTGGGGAATGTAATCATTTGATGGACCTATCACCTTTTTCCGCTTATCCATTATTTAATGGTTATTCATAAACGTGCGTACGTTTGTCCTTTTACCTTTTTGGATCACTGCGTCAAAAAGTGTTTTCTCGTCTACTTCTCAAATTATAATCATTATCGCGGATCTGAAAGCACGGGAATATGATAACGACGGGATGTGACGGTGAGGTTCTGTAATTATCATGAAAGGTGATGTGTTTCATGTGGAAATGATATTTCGGATCAGGGAGCACTGTCGTGGCACCAAGATTGGTGTTGCAGCCACAGGGAATTACCATTGGGCAATCTGAGGTTAGGGGAAAATGTTTGTAAGACGGGGAATGTGTTGGAATAATGGAACTATTGTTATAACAACAGGAATAATGTTGAGACAACGGGAAGTGGTGTTGCAGCAACAGGAAGTGGTGTTGCAGCAATGGGGAATGGTTTTGCAGCAACAGGAATGGTGTTGCATTAACAGGAATTCGGGGTCTACCCTGTAGTTTCTTTTAAAGCCTTGCTCTCAGCTACTTTCCACGCTCCACCTGCAAAATCTGGAAATATAATATTGCAATCCTTGGCAGGAATTATTAGTTCCTAAAAATGTCTAATCCTAATAATTACATAAATAATAGAAATTCAAGTGTTCTGAGGGACAGAAAGTTCCTCTGGAAAAGAATACTATTTTATTGCCATGTAAGTAGCTTTGAAGTCCTCTTTGGAAACCGGCCGCTTATACAACCGAAGTTGGTAGCCATTCACCAACAGTGGTGTTCTGCTTCCATCGATTGTTACTAGTCTAACTGTTCCATTTGGGAAAATAGTATCCACTTCATACAGTCCCAGCCATCTTGTTCTCAGCTTCCCTTGAAAGTTCTCGAAACGTGAGTCATAAAGAAGAGCCCAGTCACCTTTCTGGAATTGCTTTTGCTTAATGGTTCTGTCATGCCATCTGCTCCTTTGTTGCTGTATCATAGTTGTTTGGTGGACGGCATCTAGTCTTTTCTCGTCCAATTCCTGCAACTGCTGCAACCTAGCTATTTGTGCATCAGTTAAATCTAGGTTAACAACTAAGGCAGTTCTTAAAGTTTTAATTTCAAATTCTACAGGAAAAATAGCATTCTTTCCAAAAACCAATTCATAGGGTGAGAATCCTGTTGTGTTTCTCCAGGTGGTTCTGTAGCCCAAAGAGCCTCGGGCAAACGTTGAAACCAGTCCCTTCTATTCTCCTTTATTGTTTTTGTTAAGATAGCTTCTATGACCTTGTTTGTGCTTTCCACCTGCCCATTCGCTTGGGGGTGGTAAGGTGTGGTCATCTTATGTTTGATATGATATTTCTGAAGCGTGTCTTTGAAACCGTGGGAATTAAAAGGAGGCCCTCCATCAGTGACTAATTCTCTGGGTAGTCCAAATCTAACGAAGATTTCTTCAAATAGGAATGTTAATACTGCCTCTTCATTAGCTTTGATAAGTGCTTTGGCTTCTACCCATTTAGTCATGTAATCTGTGCATACTAAAATGTAAACTCTTTGATTAGATGGAGGGTTAATAGGACCTACAAAATCTAATGCCCATTTCTCAAAGGGTTCAAGAGTTACCTGAGGGTTGAGTGGCATTTCATCCCTATGGTTGGGCTGGCCCATTCTTTGGCAGCTGTCACAAGCCTTCACATATTTTTTTGCATCTTTAAAAAGTGATCGCCAGTAATACCCCATTCTAAGTACCTTGTGAGTTGTTCTTTTATCTGCAAAATGTCCTCCACAAGGACCATTGTGACAGGCTTTCAATATGTCATAAATCTCATCTTCCCCAATGCATCTCCTAATTTCTTGATCTATCCCTGTATGGAATAGACACCCGCTTATCCAGCTGTACCTAGCACTTTGCTGGATGATCTTTCTTCTTTCTCTGTGTGATAGGTGTGATGGTAATTTTCCTGCAGCTAAATAATTAGCAATGTCTGCATACCAAGGTGAGTGAGCAGATACTGCAAATAGATACACATCCGGAAAAGAATCATCTACTAGAACATTTTCACTGGTTTTTAACCGAGAAAGAAAATCAGCAACTACGTTTTCTTTTCCTGGCCTATCTACTATTGTGATATCAAATTCCTGTAATAGTAATAACCACCTGGTGACTCGAGCATTAGTAATTGACTTACTCATTAAATACTTGATGGCCGAGTGGTCTGTATGCACAAAGGTAGTATAGCCAGTAATATAATGCCGGAATTTATTAATAGCATAAATAA
>APFE030449895.1:4336-15714 GCA_000404065.3 Pinus taeda | reverse complement strand
AACAAATCATTGAGAAGAATGGACTTATTTGTATTAATAGGAAACAAAAGAAACCATTACAACCTGAGCCTTGGTGTTGTGCAAGTTCCTCCGAGGGTCCAGCAAGAGTTTTCCTCTACTTTGACAAGCTCAACCACTTCCAAATGAAACAAGAAAGGATGGTAATCACTCCTCACAAGCTTCTACAAGGAAGTCCTAATTCCAGCAACATCTACCCTTTGGAATGTTCAACTTTCAACCTCTCCTCCTTTGGCCCAATGCCTGTATTTATAGTGTTCTAGAGGAAGTTAATCATGTCCAACATCAATGGGATACTCCCCTCTTTTGGATGGGGTAGCTCCTCTCTTGATGGGATAAGTTCCTCTTTCATAGGGATGCATGAACCATTTGGAGGCGCTCAATACACGTCAAACATTCTTCTAGAATGCTCTAGAAATGACCACAAGTAACTTTTTAAAGATGAAATTCATGCCTTTTGACCTTTACAGGAGTACGCACCCATCCCTTGACTTACAGAGCGTACAAGTACGCAGGTACAATGAGCTTGGGATGCGTACACGCAGGTAAGGTAGAGAGAACCTGTGTACCCAGAGATAAACAAGATTTTTAATGACTTTCTCTCTTTCTTGAAGTTTGACATGGAGAGCAGAGGTATAAGGCTTGCCAAGGAGGATAGTTGACTGTTGATGGAGCCATACTAACTGCAGATAGTCATGGTGACAAATTTCAGTGTAACAGTCCTGGTTGTAGTTGGGAGGATATAGCAACGATGCATGGGTCAACGCGTGCTTGAGTGCATCAAAAGATTGCTGAGCAATCTCATCCCAAAAGAATTGAGCGTTCTGTTTTAAGAACCGGGTAAAACCCTTAGTGACCTCAGCGTAGTTTGGAATGAATCGGCGTAAAAAGTTTGCTTTCCCCTGCAAACTTTGGAGTTGGCGCAGACTTGAAGGAGGAGGCAATTTGATGATAGCTTCGACCTTTGAGGGATCGACGCGAATGCCGGCTTTTGAAACAACAAATCCCAGCAATCGACCCACTTCTATACAGAATACACACTTGTGCGGATTTAAACGAATACGATAATGCCTACACTTCATAAAAATTGCTCGTAAGTGGATAAGGTGATCAGCTCGATGTAAGGAATGAGCAGGCAAATCATCGAGGTATGGTTGCACAATGTGTTTGATGTCATGAAATGCATAAGACATTACCTGTTGGAAAATTGCTCCGGCATTCTTGAGTCCAAAAGGTAATTTGCAATAAGCAAATGTCCCCCACAGAAAAATGAATGTCGTTTTTGGTTGGTTGGCAGGTAGAATATTTATTTGATTATAACCCGAAAAACCATCCATAAAGGAAAACATTTTGCTTCCAGCACAATCATCAATTATTTGATCGATATAGGGTGTTGGGTAGTTGTCTTTTGGACAAGCGCGATTTATATCCCTATAATCGATACAGATTCTTATTGTTCCCTGTTTCTTGTTAACCGGAACAATATTCGATACCCAATATGTTAACGGGATCGGATAGATGAAACCTGCTTTCAACAGCTTCTCGACTTCTGCTTTAATCGCAGCCACGTTTCGAGGGTGAATCTGACGCAACCGTTGCCGGACAGGTTTAGCGTCCGGGTAGGTCTTAATTTCATGAACAACAATGGCGGGATCAATTCCTGGCATTTCCTCGTAAGACCGGGCAAACACGTCGCGGAATTCTTGGAATAGGGCCTTGTAAGTTTGAATTTCGTCATCTGTACATGAGGCACCTATATGAATGTTCTCAACAATTTCGGGCTTCACTGAAATGTTAATGGGAATAGTGCGAGAAATATTCCCTAAATTCAGCTCTGAATCAGGATGTTTCGTTGGACTCTGAGCTTCTTTGACATATTCAGTGGTAAAGATGGATGAGAAATCATTTTCGAAACGATCATCCTCAGGTAAGAACGAAGATCTGTGATGAAGATCCTCCCATGGTAAATCGTCTACACATAGGACTTCACGAAGGTGTTCGTCAGATGACACAACTTCGGGAAACGTTATTAACTCTGAGGTTGACGCGAAAAGTGATTCCTCATGGACCACATTCATGTGGTCAATTTCGGTTGAAAGCAGGTCGGTAAAAGACACCACGGCTTCATAAGCAGTTTCATATGGACTCAAAGGCATAGCATTACCAAATGAGTCTATCTCAGATTCCGAAGGGACAATCCAAGGATCGTCGTAAATAATGGTGTCTAATGTAATCATATGAATAGATGCAAATGAAGACGATGCGTTGATTGGAGGAAAAGGAAAATTTCCCAGTAAACCGGATTCTTTAACTAAACCTACGCCAACGTCCTTGTAAGGGATAGTCATTTTACTGACATGCTGGATACTCTCTGAAGAGGCTGGTTCGGATGCAAAGTAATCCAACTGGTCTATTGTCACGATCTCGCCATTATATGGAAACTTTATTACTCTGGAGACCGATGAAACGACCGCTGTCATAGCATATGACCAACTTCGACCCAAAAGAAGGTTGTAGTCCAAAGGGGCATCAACCACCTCCACATCTAGACTAACAATTTTTCCTTCAACCTCTATAGGCAAATCCTGTAGAATGCCAAACGGACAGAATCCACGGCCATCGAAGGCCTTAAGGATGGTCGGGGATTCGTTCAGTGAAGGAGAACCAAGCGATCTCCAACACTGAATCAACATAATATACGTGGAAGCTCCCTCATCAATTACAGTCCGATGAACAGGCTTGTTTTTTACTATCACTGGAATCTGGAAAGCCATCTGATGAGGTAAACGTGGTGTACTATTTTATAGATCAAATATTATCAGGTTCGGATCCTGAATATCAACAGCTCCGATAGCCGACAAAAGTAATTTCCTTTGTGCTGGGCATGATTGCAGCACTTCCAGAGCCGACATCGCTGAGGGTGAAACAGCTAAGTCCTCAACGATGTTATAATTCTGAGCCACTCTCGCATGTGGATTGAAAGCAGACTTTCGAAGTATACCCTTGGCGGGTGGTTTGATTACTAAGTCAGGGTTAGGTTTCTCGATCTGTAGTGGATCGGAACCAGGAGCTGGGGTTGATGGATTAGAGTGAGAAGATTCTGATTCCTTGCCATCAACAGGATTCTTACTACCATAATCTTGCGATCGAGTCGCAATCATCACATGAGACATCATCAAAATGGGTTCTTCACTGGCACTCGAGGAAGAACCTATCATCTTAGTCTCCTGCTTTGGAAATGGATCTTTCAAAACAGCGTGAGTTGGGGAACCTTTGACTATTTTCACAACCTCAGCCCGATGAGGGCAATCTCTTGTATAATGATCTTCTTCACAAATAAGACAATGATATTTAGGTTTGCGCTTTTCGTCATTGGTTTCCGAATTTTCTGTTTTCTCCTTTGGATCCTTATCTACTTTATTCTTCTTCTTACCCTTCTTCTTTCCACCGTTTTTTGATTTGACTGTAGATGTCTCTACGGCGTGAATATCGGCGGAAATTTCAGGAGAAGACTCTCCTGTCGGGGAATCAGGGAGGGTGATTATAGGAGAATAATTCTTTGAATATTTCTTCTTGCTCTTTGTATTCACCGTACCAATCATACCATCAACGGCATGAGATTCCGAAGGAGCAGCAGCGATTTGATTTGAATTTGGAAGATCTGGGATCTTCTCGTGTAAAGTACCCGACTGAGTGTAAACTAAGTCAAGGTACTGAGCCTGATCAATGACTTGCTCCTCAGTAACTACGCCGGCCTTAGCTACATCTTCAGTAATCTTCGGTAATAATGATTTAACAAACCATTCAGCTAAGATTTGGTCCGGGATAAAAAATTTCACTAACCTTCTTTGACGTCTCCATTCATTAATGTGATCGGAAATATACGTGGACTTCGATTGTTTTAGTGAAGTTAGTAACTTCGTGTCATTATCGTATCTGACCGGCAACTAAAAGTGAGTTAAGAACGAGGTAGCTAACTGGCTAAAATTGTAAAAAGAGGCTCGTGGTAACTCAATGTACCACTTGGCCGCGAGACTAATGAGTGTACGCTAGAAAAGACGTAAGCGGATCGAATCATCCGAGATAGAATTTGATGCACACCAGAGATGGTAAGTCATCACGTGATTTGATGGGTCCTCTCCAGACTTACCTTCGAACTTGGGTATGTCACTGGGCAACTTATTCGGCATTGGCGGCCAATACGGAAGATAATTGATTAGATCATTCGTTAGGCGCGTCAAGTCTGGTAAATCCAAAGTTGCGATAAAAGGCAATTGCCGGTTTGGATCTCTAAAACTTGGGGTCACTAAAACAGCCCGAGGAGGAGGATATCCAGGATAACTTGGAACAGGAATCGCATTAGGGATATTGTATCCTCCCGAAAAACCAGGATTAACCAGACCGTACTGGGGTTGCTGAGGTTGTTGATAAGTGTACCCAAGATACAGTTGATACTGGTAAGTTGATTGCTGAGCAGCAGGACCATATTGAGGTTGGTACTGTCCCTGGTATGGAGGTTGAACAAATTGAGGTCGAGAAGTAACAACCGTACTTCCTACAGGCATCTGGACCGAAGTCTGGACCGTAGGTCCAGACTGAGGTAAAGAGGTCTGAGGAATAGATGCAGGAACAGTAGAAACTGGAGCGGCTGATACTCCAGAAGAAGGTGGGGTAGATGGAGAAGATGTTGCAGTAGCTGCAGCAGACGTTTGAGGCGGAGTACGAGGCATACTAGGCCCAGCCTGAGACACTACAGAAGGTGCAGAAGTTGGAGCTGTAGATTGGATGGGTTGCTGAGATGGACCAGCGGCCTGTCCAGGTTGGGATGACGACTGCACATTCGGTTGTAACATCTGTGGATTTTGAGAAGGATCCCACAGCAAATTCATTCCGGGGTATTGACCTTGAGGATATGGAGGTCCATAACCAAGTTGAGGGTAAGATTGATAATACGGTTGACCTGAAGGCGGTTGGTAACCTTTCAGTTGATACTGGCCTTGGGGTTGATAACCCTGAGGCACATACTGGTACTGGGGTTGTTGATCTTGTGGTACGTAAGGATATTGATTCTGGGGCGCATGCTGATATGAAGGTTGACCTTGGGGTACGTACTGGTACTAGGGTTGACCTTGGGGTACGTATTGAGTCTGAGGTTGACCTTGGGGAATGTATTGTCCCGTAGGGATGTACTGTCCTTGAGGTTGGCCCGCAGGCGCAAATTGAGTACCTTGAGGTTGCCCCCCAGGCAGATATTGAGTACCTTGAGGTTGCCCCCCAGGCGTATATTGAGTACCTTGAGGTTGCCCCCCAGGCGGTAACTGACTGCCTTGAGGCTGACCTGACATCATCAAAATTTCTTCTGCACTCAATTGACTATTGCCACTACTTCCAGCTAATAAATTCTGCTCGAAGGGACGAGGAGATGCTCCTGAAAAAGTACCAGAAATGGACTGATACCCAACAGGAACAGACGGACCGCTGTATAAAAAGGCTTCCAGAGATGACAGACTCGACATATATGCAGGAGTAGTAAAACCTCTGGGTGGAAAAGGAAAACGAGGTGGAGAAAAACTTGACACTGAGTTGTCTAAAAAATTTGTTAACAAAAGATACCAAGTAGTACTTCTAGGAGGACTATAAAATATAGATTCACGCTCTCTTAGATCGAGAGTAGGTAGATATTCAAGGTAGGAAGCGCCTATTTCTTCTTCTGGAGCAAGCTCTTCAATAGCAATCAAACCAGAAGGAAGATTTTCGGTGATGACTCATTCTACTCTAGGTGAACTAGGAACACTAGAAGTCGGAGTAACAGGTTCGAATATTTGAGGTTCTTCGCCTATATCACTAGCAGATGAAACACTACCAGTAACCTCGGAAACCACAACAACTTCAGGATTATAACATGTTTCTAGATTTTGGTAATCTGGATGGTCTACCAACGAAGACTCTCCTTCTTCAGGTGGACTTACTCTACTGCCACTAGGAGTAGTTACAAGGATTTTCAAACCTTCGTATGAGCCGCAACCTCTTCATGAGGTTCACCCCACAATCTACGGGATCGCCTCAACAAATCAGCCACGGTAACAACTTCAGGAGACTCGCCCCGAAGTCTACGGGACCATCTCGGTGATTCAACCACAGCTAAAAACTTTTAACTACTACACACGAAAACAAAGTAAAATCTCAAAACAAACCACCTAAAGTTGCTAAAGAACCAATCAAATTTGAAACATACGCCTAAAGAATCTAGGGCGTCAAACCAAACACAAACAGTAAGCTTCCGGACCAAAAACACTAGTTGGTGATGAAATCCAACCTCATAGAATTCAATACAGAAATGGCGGGTGGAACAGTTACCCCGACAACCTGCTTAATGAATAGACTGGACCAAGTTCCTCCACTTTAACCGTCTCGAGTGAAGTGAAACCCCCAAAAAATCCAAGTGAGTCTAGCCGACGTCTGCTCCAGGTACAGTGGGATCTTCCCTCCACCGTCACCTTGGGTAAAATCCTAAGATAATGGTCACTAAGGTCACCAACAGCAACAAATACACATGGGGGAACAGTCTACACTTCGACAGCACACAAGGGCAGAGTATCAAGCTCAATCCCCTTACCATCTCCTTGACAATGGTTAATCCAAGGTTTACCGATAAGTGACCCCTGGCTCCTCAACAATGGTTAATCCAAGGTTTATCGTTTGTAATACGTGCGTGTCTGGCGTCGTTCCCAACGAGGGAGGATTGATCCCCTCACTGGTTCGGACACGAGCTCGTGCTTCTCCTTTAAGAGGAGCTTTCCCAAAGTATAAATGCAACAACTGGATTTATCCTATCACAAGATAAGCTACTTTTTTGGTTTTGTTGTCTTGGAGAGTTAATTACTCCCCTACTCCAAGACACTAGCCTGATCTATATTGGTGCTTCAGAGCCCTAGTAAAAGAAAAATTTCTAAGTTGATTTTACTTTAAGCGTTAATTTTAAGGCTTTTCTTTAAGACAAAAGGTAGTGGAGATGAAACTGATGGTGTGTAGACTCGACACAAATCCACTAAAAAGATGCACCTAGGATGATTTACACTACTTTTCTTTTTCAATGAATTCTCTAGCTAAGAGAGTTGAGAATGCAAAAACTGATAAAAGAAACTTTCTTAACAGACAATCAAAGAAACAATCTCTTTATCTTTTCCAAACATACAACACATGACCACTCATCACTTGCACGAAAATTCCTTTCTCTTTCAAAATACTTCAAACGCTACTTAAAAAAAACTTTTGCAAAGGAGATGTTTTTGTATTTTTCCTATTTAAGAAAGCATATAAAACTATTCTAACAAAAGCAATTTCAAAATTTATAAAATCTATGAAAAACTCACTCAAAAGCAAATCAAAAGGAAATTTACCTAAAAGCAAATCTAAAGAGGCAAAAGCCTACTAAGATGATTCCAAGTTGTTTTACTCGGTAACAATCAAACCAAGGACCAGTTCATGCATAATCATAAACCAGTCAAAAAACAAAAATAAAACTCTTTTGTTCTTTTTCTTAAGAATGAAATTCACAACTTCAATCAATGAGCTTCTTCGAAATTCTGCAAAGAGACAACACAAAGGTAGGTTGCTCACACAGGTAGATTTTATGACAGGTCCGACTCCTAAGAAGGCTGATAAAACCAGAGAGATACAAGGTTTCACAAATTCTAAAGTCAAAGTCACTACAGGACCAATGCAAAAATCAAACCCTAGGGCTAGAACTTCTATGAATTTCACTAAAACTCTTGACGCTAACAAAACAAGTTCAGGTGAAGATCTCTGACAGATAACCAATGGATCTGGGTAGTAAAAAACTAATGAAAGACAAAATCTAAGGGAAAAAAATGGAAATTTCTCAATTTTTGACAGGGTACGCAGGCAGCCTGTTTGCACAGGTGCGTGCACGCTCTGTGTACAAAGCTGCAGTGCGTACAGGTACGCACTGTGCTTAACTCAGAGGGTGCATACTACTGAAAAATTAAGAAAAACTAAAATCTAACTTAACTCTAAGCTAGCCCACCCAAATACACAGTCAAACAGCCAAAAACCAAAAAAGAAATGACTCTTTTCAGATCAAAGTGTCACACAAAGGAAAAATAAATCACATTAATGGAGTCCCCAGTGGAGTCGCCAATTTGTCATGCAGAAAGAGTTAATCTTGCGGACAAAACCAACCTCCCTAGAAGCCTAAGACTTTCTAGTGACAAACAAGACAATTAAGAGCAATCCTTCTCTAAACATGCATTTACCATACAAGAAATCAAGTGTTTAGATCCTACCTGTAGTCCAACGCTGTTGTAGCAGTCCAGCCTCGTCGATCCAGATGAGCTCCTCCTTCACTTCGAAACCTGCATTCACTAACAATCAAACGATTAAATAACACCTGAATATCTCATAAAATAAAACATATTCAACATATAGACCAAGGAGTATATGAAACAACTCATTCAGAACAAATCGTTGAGAAGAATGGACTTATTTGCATTAATAGGAAACAAAAGAAACCATTACAACCTGAGCCTTGGTGTTGTGCAAGTTCCTCCTAGGGTCTAGCAAGAGTTTTCCTTTACTTTGATAAGCTCACCCGCTTCCAAATGAAACAAGAAAGGATGGGAATCTCTCCTCACAAGCTTCAACAAGGAAGTCCTAATTTCAACAGCATCTACCCTTAGGAATGTTCAGCTTTCAACCTCCCCTCCTCTGGCCCAATGCCTGTATTTATAATGCTCTAGAGGAAGTTAATCAGGTCCAACATCAATGGGATAAGCCCATATTTTGGATGGGGTAGCTCCTATCTTGATGGGATAAGTTCCTCTTTCATAGGGATACATGAACCATCTGGAGGCGCTCAATACATGTCAAACAATCTTCTAGAATGCTCTAGAAATGAACACAAGTAACTTTTTTAAGATGAAACTCGCGCCTTTTGACCTTTACAGGAGTACGCACCCAACCCTTGACATACAGAGCGTACAAGTATGCAGGTATAATGAACTTTGGATGCGTACACACAGGCAAGGTAGAGAGAACCTGCGTACCCAGAGATAAACATGTTTTTAATGACTTTCTCTCTTTTCTGAAGTTCGACATGGAGAGCAGAGGTATAAGGCTTGCCAAGGAGGATAGTATGACTGTTGATGGAGCCATACTAACTGCAGATAGTCATGGTAACAAATTTTAGTGTAACACCCTGTAATCAATGCAAACTCTCCATTTACCATTCTTTTTAGGTACTATAACCAAAGGAGAAACCCATCAGATATCTGAAATTGGATAAATGAAGTTCACATTAAGTAACTTTTGGAGCTCTTCTTTCAATATCTCGCTAAGGTTTGGATTCATCCTTCTTTGAGGTTGTCTGATTGGTCTACTATTTTCCTCAATGTAGATGCGATGAATGCAAGTCTTAGGATCAATACCTTTCATATCGGTATACTCCCATGCAAATGCAGTAGAATGCTTTTGTAAGATTTTGGTCAGTTCTTCCTGTTGTGATTTTTCCAAATTTTTATTGATATTCAGTGTTTTTCCTGGAAAGATCTCAATGGCGGAACTTCCAAATTCTTCCATAGAGGAAAGAGACATTTGTCTAGATGATAGATACTCAATTTCATAATCTAACTGAAATTGTGTGTGGTCATATTCTGAAGATATTTGAAAGTTTTCTAATGTATTCATAATTTGACTATCTTCATTGATCTCAGAAATAGTAAAGACAGGTTGTATAGTATCTTCATCATCAATCCATTCATTATCTCCTATTTCTGTAATTGCTTTTGCTGGAGGATACATATTTAACTTCTTTGTCGAATTACCATCAGAAATGTACATATCCCTAGACCTACAACTGATAAAAGCATCAGCTGTGGCTAGCCAAGGTCTTCCTAAGATGAGAGGATGTCCACCTAAATTACTCTTGGGAGTTAAAATCATGAAATCTATTGGATATTCCCAAGAGTCTAAGGAGACTGAAATATCTTCTAATACACCATCTGGTTTAATAATTAAGCGATCTGCAAGTTGTAATAAAGTAGGTGTAAAAAGAAGGTTAGGAAGTTTTAGTTGTTCCATAGTCTGTCTACTCATGATGTTGATAGCAGCCCCTAAATCAATCAAAGTATTTTGAATTTCTACCCCATTGATAGTTGTTTTGACAATTGGACTACCAGGATCTACATACTTCTGCATAGTAACTTTTCCCATCATGATATCTGCAATTTTTCCTACCAGGTGGAATTTTCTTGTATCTCTCGGTTTCCTTCCTGGTCTTTTAAGACTTAACTTTATTGTTTTGGCTAGAATAGGAATTTCTCTAATGGCTTGTAACAAGGGAATCTTGATACAGACATTCTTTAATTCATCTAGAAAGTCATAGTTAGGCAACAAGATTTGTTTTTCCACTCCTTTATCAATTTGTAATCTTTCAGGAAAAGGAGGTGTGGATGAAGATGCAGGTTTCTTAACTATAGGAGTTGTGGGGGTTGATTCTTTTTCTTTTTCTTCTTGAGTGCTGGGGTTTTGAAGAGATACTTCAGAACCTTTATTAGCTTTAAGAGATTCTTCCTCAGAAATGCTTTGCTTTTGAGTATCTATAGAAGGCTTGTCTAAAACTCTACCAGATCTGAGTTATACATCATTGAGAGGAACGATCATATAGGTAGGAACTGCTGTCCTTCTACCATATAAGCATTTTGAGGATTCTTATTATTTGGATTTGGCGATGGCTGGGAAGGTAATTGATTTGTCTTTTGTTGGAATGGAAGCAAGAGTTGGGAATTTGGATTCTGTTGAGAAGGTTGTTGTTGTGGAAATGGTAATGAAAGTTGTGGATTCTGATTTGAAGGTTTTGGAACTTGTTGGTTTTGAAAAGATGGAGGATATTGGTAAAATTGAGCAAATCTCCCATAAGGATTTTGCATACCTTGTACCCATGATTGAAATGGATTTTGCGGTTGGGACCAAGGTTGTTGCCAAGGATTCCAACTTGGTGGGGGTTGAAAATTCATGGGGTTATTAAACTCGTTGCCCCTGCCAAGGTCTCCTTGAAACAAAATACAGAGACTCAATTGAATTTTCGTCTTCTTGAAAGACAGCTTTGAACCCAGGAATTGAAGGACAATCCTTGGTCTCATGGCTTTCTTAGCAAATCGCGCGTGTTTCTACAACTTTTGCATCTAAGGGGCATTCCCTTAGAGCATGTTTCTTCCTACATTTTGGACAAAAGATGGCTAAAGCTGTCGCTCTTCCTGGTTGATTTTTTTCCTTAGTGATCGTATTAAGTATAATCTTATCTAATATATAGATTTATATATAGATATATATCGTTAGCAATT
>APFE030449893.1:0-16030 GCA_000404065.3 Pinus taeda | reverse complement strand
CAATAAAAATGTTACTCCTTTAAATTTACTAATAAATTATAATATTGTAAATAGTTAGACGTTAAAATAAAATTAGGATACTATAAGGAAGTGATCAAGTTTAATATATGTTGTAAAAAATATATTTTTGTTTTGTGATCAAGTGAGGGTTAGCTTAATTGGTCTAGTACTAGTCGTTAAAGCATATTTTTTATTCAGAGGTAAAAGGTTCAATTCTCTTGACACTCTCAGGATGAGGCTTTGTGTTTGAGCTGGAAGGAAGTGATCCCTTCAGATGGATCTGCCTTGTACAAATATTCCATGGATATAGTGGTCATCAATCTTCTGGGTTCACAAACCACAAATAAAACAAATAACAAACTCTTAGGAGCCCTAGTGCGAACCATGACATTGGACAATTCTTAAAACATCATTAGTCGAAAATATTTACTTTGTGACATTAAGAAGGTTGAAGGTAAACATTTTTTTGTTAGAATATCTATTACATCTACATTAAATCATAATTTAAAAAATTACCATAATAATCACTTCCTTAACATTCCAACTTATAAAAACTATAATGATTTAGGAAAACATCTATTAAATCTTACCTATCACCAGAACCAAACTTAAAAAGTAAAACAAATGAATTCTTGCATTTCTTAATTTATTGTAAACCAAATTTGATCTTTGTTAATGACCATTTCCATCTTCATCTCACACATATATATATTAAGATAAAAGAAATATCGTTTGCGTCTCATTCTTCTTTTAGGTTCTTCATTCTTCTTTTAGGTTCTTCTTAGGATTTAAGAAATTGGAAGTTAAAATTTCAAGTGATTAAAATCGTCAATTTTAGTCATTAAAGATTGGTTTATAAAACTGTATAAAATAATTTTTGTTAAATTTAAGTTTTTTAAGGTGAAAATCTTTTAAATTACTTATTTTTAAAATTTTGAAAGCTTAATCCATTTTTGGAATTAAAAAAATGATTTATTTTTTGAAATTAAAAAAATAAACTAAAAAAAATATAGATTAAATTTTAATATAACCGTTATAAAACGCAAATTTTTTTTATAGTTGATAAAAGTTTATGGTAAATTGTATGTTGTAATTTGTGTTCGTTGCCTTGCTTGACGTTCACTGAACACGAAAGGTAAAAACCAATATAAATAAAGGATAGAGTTAAAATATAATAGTTAGGGTAGGGAATGATGAGACAGTTGATATTATTAAATAATTAAGAAAATAAGGAAATAAAATATAGTTAAAATTGAATTCTAATTATTTTAAATAGATAATTAAATAAAAATATTATTTTTATATCCGTGAAAATGGTGTGAAGATACGGAACTCTAAATATTGAACCTATCAACCACTACAATCACACCATTTACCTACGTTTATCAAAAATTTTTTATAATCAATTTTTTATTAATTAAATAAATAAAAATATAATCCTTTAAAATTAAAATAAACATCCCTCTCTTTTTAAGTTTATTTAGATTAACTTTTTAGATTAGGTAATTTTGTATTGATGTATCCTAGTAAATTGAACTTCAAACAAAGTCCACGTTCAAGCTAGAGAAGGAATAGTTACTATGACACGGAATCGTTAATATGACATTGAAGACCGTTTTAAACGGTCAATACGGAAATTTGGGGCATCATGTAGATTTGAATGTAAGAAAGCTTCAAATTGTTAACCGCAACATAAATTCGACCGTTTGAAAATACAACAGATTTCCGTTTTGGTTGTTCTACTTCAATATATAATTGACAACTTAATCGTATATGTCACTTCCTTCCGCATTTCACTTCCACCATCGTCTGTTTGGTTTCTTTCGTATCACATCCTTGTATATTTCATGAATCTATTCTTCCTCGTAACAATTAGGGTTCTTTCCACTGTATGACCCAGTTTATTTCGTTGGATCTACTCTTCCCCGCAACAGTTAGGGTTCGTTTCGTTGTGAGGTCCAGTGTATCTCCCGCATAAACTCCCTGCATTGTGTTTTGGTTGAAAGATCGGAACAAGTTGCAGGTTATTATTATTGTTGCTGAAAATGACAAGGGAAGGTATAGGTTTTTGTAATGGACAACTTTATTGTGGAATTCTTAGTTAAATTCAAATAAATATTAATGCTGTTGATGTACATAATTTTCAGAGGAGTGGAAGGCGTTTCTTGCGGAATTCTCGAATGATGACCAGAATTTTATGGATGATCTAAACGGTGACGATTCGGAGTCAAACCAAAACGAAGACGTACACACTGAAAATTATCTTACATGTTCTCTTACCTTTCCTAAATTGATACACATTTTTGCATTTCACATGTTAATGTCCGACGTTACACGACGTGTTTTTGAAATGGGTGTTCGTTTTATTTGAACAGGAGGATATTTTTCCAGTGCCTGCACAAGTCTGTGTTCCTTCTCTAAAGGAATTAGAGAAGCGAGACAGTGAAAAAGAAGCTGAATCGGAGGAGAGACGAGAAAGGTCGCTCTGGTGGATTCCTGATCCGAGCAAGCAGCGCGCCTTGGCTGAAGCATTCAGTGCTTTGTAGATCTGGTAATGCGATCACCTGCCAGTCAAATCAAGGCAGCATCATAATATCTTTACATTTTGAAACAAAATTGGACCGCCTTAGTTTAATCTACGACAAATATACGAAGAAACAATTACACTTTCAGGAAAAGGGTCGTTATTCACTCTGATGACATAAATATAAGTACAATAGTATCTTGAGGCTAAGATTAAGATTAAAATGTTTTCCTTTCAACTAACTTTTCCGTGTTCTGCCACAATGAGATTTTGGCCTTATGTACCATTTTAATAAAAAAGCAGTTTAGCTCATTCCCATTCTTTATCTAAGATCGGTTATACCACAGTGATATTCTACAGTTGTAATAAATAATCAGTTTTGTTCATCTCCTTTCAATTTTCTACACCTAATATGAGTTACCTAATATCAGTTATAGAGCTGGGCCTTCAGAAAACTTTTCTGGGGACGTACCAAATCAAATAATCAGGCCTAACTAAATCATAATAGACAGAAAGCAGAGAATTTATGTGGGTGATACACTGAAACGAAACCGTATTGTTCTGGGTAGAGTAGATCCAACGGAATATATAAAACTGCGATACCAGAAAAGCCAAACAGGCTATGTTGGAGTTGAAATGTGAAATGCAATGACACGTCTGAGTAAACTAATAATATAGATTTTCAATGAGAAGCACCAAAGTTAAATTTGTCATGCTCTTAAACGGTCATATTTCCGTCGAGTATAGAAGTTTTGTCCTTTGAATAGGAACCGCTTTGAAAAGGTCCAATTGGTTGACTAACTTGAAGTTGGGATATTACTGTTTTTTTACATTCAAATCGAAATTATGCCAGTAACTTGCCTACTCACTGTTTTCATTGGTCTTAGATTTCATATTTATTATTCCTTTAGTGTAACGAACCTCCTAGTTAAATAGCCTTTAGACCCCATAAATTTAATTTTTTTGTATTAGTTACAGTTAAAGATTTCACAGTCTTCAAGACTTCCATGAACCAAGGATCATAACTACCTTGAATGATCTAGGTGGAGATTCATATACACTAGATGTAATATCACATGCTCTTTCGACATGAAACCCTTAAACATGTAACCCTTATAATAACTTTAATGTCTTCATGCAATATTCCATGCAAGAATAATAGAGCATTTTCTTATATCTATTTCTGCTAGCATGGGCATGCAAAGCTACTACTATCTATTATGCACACACAAGAATACCTAAATTGTTCCCCAAACTTGTAAGAGTGTGATAACATTTAGTTGCGAGTTTATAATTCAAATTAACCCTTTACATTTGGTAGGAAAAAGACAAATCATAACATACAACCAGTAAACTTTTTGACAACCCCCTCCCTAACACATAATAGGATATTTCTTTGGGTCTGTTGTGTCTAATATACTTATGAAAGAGATTATTGATATAGCTCATGCAGGACATAGACAATACTACATCTTTATACTGCTAACAACATTAATCCATAATTGTTCGCATGCACCAAACTCTTAGTATATAAATAGTATCACATAAGTTAGAGACACTATTTTCCTTGAGCACTGTTAATAAGGGCCAAGATTAGATTCAGCAACTACTTCATCGCTATATAGAGTGAAATAAAAGCTACATGCATACAATCATCGAAAACAGAACTTCTATCTGTAGGTCAATGATTTAACCATTCTAACAATAGGAAATAAATATAGAGATAAGAAATCAACCATGAGCATATCTGAGCTAAATGATTTAACTTCATAACAAGTAAAGATTAAAATAAAACTATACCATGCAAGTGAATCTCATCATAATAGAGAGAAACACAATTAAATCTGTTAATACATAAGCATATGTAATTCATGCAATAACTTAAGAAAACTTTTCATAACCAAACTAGAGCTAAAACAAGGAGAGAGTAAGAATCATCATACAATACATTCCACACATCTCACACCAACTAAAACCTCACTTGGAGGGAGGAGCACCACCACCGAGCCATGTATCACCTCTGGTTCACCTCAAGCCGAAGATCTTGCCAAGTATCAACTATTCTCAATTGATCAATGCACTAGGTATTTAATAACCTCTTTCATGATTTAGTTACCATTAGTGGTGTCCCATTTTTATGGATTTTTCCATTTGCCTAGGTCATTTTCGGAACAGATCTTATTTATCTCCTACGAGGCGTTTTCTCACAAAAGCTTTCCTTTATCTCTCACAAAGCTTTTATATTTGATGGATCTTTATCTCCCATCCATCTGATGAATCTCCAATCCATCCAATGTTATCTAGAATCACATATAGAAGCTTTATCATGAAATATTCATCTCTATCCCATTCCTCGTGGGATTTGCCAAGAATGTCCTCTTTGTTGGTGCTCCACCCTCCAAGTGATTTATTTTATTAATTTATTTAATAACACATTTGCTTTTCATATTGCATATTGCCTAGCTTTCCTTAGGTTCAGAATAGTTTAAGCCACAGAGGAGGGTATCATGCCTAGCTTTAACTTGGCTTAGGTTTACAAACATTTAACACGCAAGGGAGGATGTCACACCTAGCTTTAACTTATCGTATGTTTACAATAATTTAGTACACTCTGCAGGGGTGTTACATACTCCCCACCTTAAATTTTACACTGTCCTCGGTGTACCACTGCCTCATGTCCTTGTTCACAGGTTGTGGTTTTCTAAATCAACAACTCTCATGGCTCTACCATCTGATGCAATTTTCCCATGTACATTGGTTAGAATGAGTGCTCCCAGCACCTCTCCTTCCATAGCTACATCGGTCTCAAGCCTCTCCTTTCATAGCTACCTATAACATTTTTTTCAAACCATTTGTGAGAATTTATAGACGAAAAACTTTAATTATGATAAATATCATAATCTGTTACTTAATCTTATTAAAGAAACTATATCTTATCATTTATTTTATTTGAAGAATGCATTTTCTCTGCTTGCTTTCTTTCAAGCCTTTGTGTTCTTGTCGAATACCTCCTTCTTAAAGTGTCTTTGCATACAATACATTAGTTAGCATATTTTCCACATTAATATGCCTACAAGGTCATAAGAGATTAGTTCACATAATAATATATGTTCATCATATATATTCATCGTAATTTTATGTATGCCAAACTGCGATTAACCATAGTTACTTATACCAAACTTATTTTCCTCCTTCTGGGTAACCTTCAGGTCTGCACACAAGATATGTTACAAACACCAATGCACATTTCCTTTTTCAACCTTGTACGATATGTAATCGTACCGATCCCATATGTACTATTATACATAGTCCATCTGTGGTATAGGCTATAATACCATCCTCATGGTATCGCCTGCACGACATAAACTTTATCCACATATTTTTCCACCATCTTAGTATCATACTAGCATTGCTTTAGCATTGCTTTATCCTAAACTGTGTTCAATTTTCAAGGAATTCTTCTACAACCATTCATCCTGCAATGGTATATATATATATATATATTATAAATTTACTTTAATTAAATAGGTTTTTCTCCAACACATGGTAATGGCTAATGTCTAGTCAAGCTAACATATGTTTGAATCCCTAACTTCCAATAGTTTGAAACAGTTTAGAGGAACTAATGATGGTAGGAGGATCTCCCTATTTGGCGAACTACTTCCGTTTCTTTAGTAGTTGTATCCTCAGGGCATGGCATGTATCACATGAATCTATATGAATATACATGAATCTATATGAAAAGGATATATATAGTATTTTTGATAAATTCATAGAGGATCGCCTAGCCATAAAAGGCAAGCCATCGATGTAAGAGACTATCCAAAGGATCTATTGAATGTTCTACTGGACATGAGAAGCCATGAATTTACATTTACCGCTATCAGAGGCTATTGAACAATACAAATTTTATTATCTCTTGTCGTTATGATATAATTCGGTGAATTTATCAAGTGGCGGATATTATTTTATTATTGGTTTTGATACAGCCAAAGTCAATTCCTTTGATGTTGATTTGTTCAACCATTATGGAGATCATCCAAATGCAATGAATTGAACCTCTTCTTATCTTCCTCTACGGTTTACAATATAACAAACTAATGTAAGACGATTTCACTGGGAAGAGAATGGCTTCTTGTGCTAAGATTCTTCCTTTTTCACACGTGGTTTGCAACAGATAAATCAACGCAATAAGTAACTAAATAATCCTGACCAGATAGCATTTGTCGATGCATACCTTGTCATCAGAAGATATTTTACCTTCAAATGAACAAAATTATGGCACCAACTAACCATTTCTACGATAGCCGCGACCATATACTAACTACTCGACTTATTGTTTTGGCGTGGAGATTGGCCCAAGGATAATATTTATTTACATACACTTGCACTTAGTTACCACCATAATAATTTACATGCCATATGAAAATATGTATATTATTCTCTTTTCTAAGTGGATCTTAGCCTTCACGCATAGTTTGGATCTTCCTCCTTTTATTGAAACATTTTAATATTTTAATTCTTATGCATAATTTATTATGCACAATTATGCCACGAGTTAAAAATTAACATCTTTATTTTATAAGGTCCATATTCATTAAAAACATTATATACAAGTGAAATTTAAATTATTTATTGATCCCTTAATAACCATGGTTATGCTTGGATTCATCAATGAAGAGTCTTAGTTTCCTTTGGTGGCGAGAGATCATTACTAAACTCATATGCTTAAATTTCCGAGATAAATTTTGGGGTTATTGCTCTTATAACAATTTTTTATAATCAAACATGTCTGCATATTTGGGGTTATTGCAGATAGTAATGTATGGTGGATGAGTCCATAGGTTGTAAGGTTTGAACATGTCTCTCTGATACCACTTGTAGCATACCTCCTTATCTTACCCAAGAAAATAGCCTTTACACCCCATACATTTAAAATTTTTGTCACAAGTTCACTGAACTAAGGATCATAACTACCTTGAAAGATCAAGGTGGAGAGTCATATACCCTCGATGTAATATCACATGCTCTCTTGACATGTAACCCTTACAATAACATTAATGTCTTCATCCAATATTCCATGCAACGATAATAGAACATTTTGTTATATCTATTTTTGCTAGCATGGGCATGCAAAGCTACTACTGTCTATTATGCATATGCAAGAATACCTACACTTTTCCCCAACAAGTACTAGGGTGAGAACATTTAGATCCATTTGTTAGAGTTTATAATTCAAATTAACCCTTTACATTTGGTAGGAAAAAGACAAATCATAACATACAACCATTAAAATTTTTGACAACCCCCTCAATAACACGTCATAAGATATTGCTTTGGGTCTATTGCGTCTAATATACTTGTGAAGGAGATTATTCATATAGCTCATGAAGGGCATAGATAATACTACATCGTTATACCACGAACAACATTACTCCATAATTGTTTGCATGCACCAAAGTATTAATAAGGTCCAAGATTAGATTCAAAAACTACTTCATCACTATCTAGAGTGAAATAAAAGTTACATGCATACAATCATGGACAACACAACTTCTATACTCTTGAGGTGAATGATTTAACCATTCTAACAATAGGAGATAAATATAGAGATAAGAAATCAACCATCAACATATCTGAGCTAAATGATTTATATTCATATCAAGTAATGATTAATATAAAAACCATACCATGCAAGTGAATCTCATTAGAATAGAGGGAAAAACCATTAAATCTATTAATACATAAGCATATGTAATTCACATAACATTCTCATGGTGAAGAAACTTAAGAAAACTTCTCATAACCAAACTGTTAATCTAAGTTGTCATTGGTGTCAATATGCCACTAGCCAAAATGGCAAATATTGTTGAGATGCCTGGTTCCAAATGATGATGTCATAACTATTGTTTCATAATAATGTCATCAATTAATATGTCAAGTCACTAATGAAGAAGTCTTAAGAAGTGCCAAGTATTTAGAAGCCCTTGATGACATATCGAGGAATACATTTTATGATGTCATATTCTTGATAAATGATCACAATTGATGATGGCACTTGATGAGGTCTTGATACATGGTTGGAAGATTATTTTGGAGTTCTCCTAATGATGTTTCACTATGACCTCACTAGTATATGATGACATTATTCTTGCATCATGCTACATTGATGTTGCACCACTACATAATGACTCTATGATCCTACGATGTCATTGATAACAGTGAAGAAGCCACGTTGTTCCAAACATTCTTCATGCTGTCCCAAACTTTTTATGCATAAAATTTAAGGACAATCATAAAGAAAAATTATTTTTGACACCTTGGAGGTATCCTTTCAAAATGGATCCTAGATCACCTTAAAGAGGATTTTTTACTCTTTCTAACAAGCCGTTATGTGTCCTAAAACTCCCAATAGTTTGTGAGATATTGAATTTTTAAGTTAAGGAAATTATTCGTAGCAGTTAGCCGACCTACACTCAGTCATAAAAGTTGGACTCACTTAAAATAGATGTGTATCTTCAGTTATAAACGAAATATCTATAAATAGACATCTAAACACTTCATCTTGATCAACAATTCAGGCAAGAATTTAGAGATACGAAGTACAGGAGAAGATAGAAGGCTGAGGATAACAAGGATACTATTGTTTAGGACGAGAAAAACGATAATTTTGTTTGGTAATAAAATATTCGTCAAAGCTACCGTTGTCAAAGCTATCGTAGTTGTTGTGGTCGAAGTTGTCATAGTGGTCGAAGCTATCATAGTTGTTGTGGTCGAAGCTACCATAGTTTCCATGGCTGAAGTTTCCTTAATTGCTATGGTCGAAGCTATCGTAGTTGTCATGGTCAACGTTGTCATAGTTCCCATGCTTGAAGTTGTCATAGTTCCCGTTGTCGAAGTTGTTGTAGTTGCTCTGGTCGAATCTTCTGTAGTTTCCGTGGTTGAATCTTCCATGGTCGAAGTTGTAATAGTTGTCGTGGTTGAAGTGTTGATTTATTGGGATTTGAAAAATAGAGCTTGTTGAAGTCTTCTCCTTAGAATAGAATAGGCCAGAGTTTGAGTAATTTGTGAAGTAGGATATTGAAGATTTGTGGAGATCATTGAATACCATGATGCATTGAAGCCATCATGAGGTGACCTTGAAGAATTTTCGTTTGGGTAACATGAAGAGCAGTTGTGACACCTTCACGTGAAGAACAAGGTTGTCATTAATGATGTGACGTGGAGACTAAGTGAAAGCGTAACTGAAGATTGATAGGGTTTGTTGAAGAAGACATTGGGAGCCATGAAGTATAGCCAAATATATCTTTATGAAGTAAAGCTAAGGGTCGGAGCCTCAAAGACAAAATGTTGGTGCCTTGGAAGAAAGGGTTGGATCCCTAGAGGTTGGAGCCTCAAAGAGACAAGGTTGCTACCTTGGAAGGTAGGGTTGGAGCCCTAGAGGTTGGGTCCTCAAAGACATAAGGTTGGTGCCTTGGAAGATAGTGTTTGAGCCCTATAGGTTGGAGCCTCAAAGAGACAAAGCTGGTGCCTTGGAAGAAAGGGTTGGAGCCCTATAGGATACGATTCCTCAAGAGACCAAGTTGGTGCCTATACTAGATATAGGGTTGGAGCCCTATAGGTTGGTGCCTCAAAGTGACAAGTTTGGATCCTTGGGAAGTCCAAGTTGGTGCTTGGCAGAATACAGGTTGGAGCCTCGGGAATTGATGATCAATGTATTCATTTAGGGTTGGAGACAAATCAATTGGATAAGGCGAAGAAATGGGAAGATACCTTGTGAAGCCACCTTGAACAAAGACACAAGAGTTTGAAGAAACTTGAAGATGATATTGGTGAATATAAGGAAGAGGTCTCCTCCCTTAGATCTCAATTAGAAGAAGAAAGGAAACTAGCACAAGGAGCTGAGAAGGTGATGGAAGCTTTGACATTCATATAAGGACAAGTTGATGAAGCAGAAAAGGGGAGAAACACCATGATATGCCAACTAGAAGAAAAGGATGGTGACATCACTAAGTTAAAATTAGAAGTCACCTCACTTATGTCCCAATCGTGTGAAGTAACCAAGATGAAGGAAGAAATTGAGATAACTCTATTAAAGAAGGATGAATAAAGCAAGAAAATGAAGGAATAAATTATCTTTCTTAAAAAGGAAGTTGACTTGCTGAATAAGAACTTGAAAAGTTCTCAAATCCTAGATGATGTCGTAAGTCATTAAAGGTCTCCCCTCGATAAATCAGGGCTTGGTTATGTAGGTGAATCCTCAAGCAATAATGATGAAAACCCTAATGTTTCAAACAACAGGGATGTGAGAAAGCCTGGAGGAAACGTTGATGCTCCCAGTTCTAGCAAAGGCAAGGAGAAGAGTCAAGACAACTATGGAAGAAACCATCCTCCAAGAAGACATGCAAATGGTGTCAAGGATGCAAGAAGAAATGGTTATCATCAAATGATCCCAAGGAAAAAAGACTTCAGAAGTACATCATGGAAAGCTTCTTCTCCCAGGTACTAAAGTATATTTCTTGGTTATTATTATGCTTGTACAAACTTTCGACACATGGAAAAATATTGTAGGTCATATAATGGTCCCCGTTAATCTCCGAGAAGAAATTTTGCAAGAAGAATTCATGGATTCTTATTCATGAACAACATAGAGTGCTTTAAGTGTCATAACATTGGACATATGTCACGTGATTGTAACTTGACTTAGGCCCCTATAGAAGGAAGAACCATGTGAGAGAAGAAAGTTATACAAGTATGTATAAGGAAGAAAATTGAATCCAAAAGTCCCTTGAACACTCTAGCCAACAACACATGTTGTTGACTTCATGAAGTCATCCTTGATATTCCAAGTATTTGATGGGGAGACTCTGCCAGAAGGAAGACCATGCATACAATTAGGGGGAGCTTATTATGATTAATAGTTCTTCTAGAATCTATCTATGAATGGGCCCTATGAAATCCTTGATGAGCCACATGGACAATCATCCTTTGATAGATCCTCTCTTGGGAGAATTTCTATTGAATAACATGATCCCTTATTCATCCATGAACTACTATTGAAGATATCTTCCACTTGATCACTAAAAAGGTAATCTTTCATGAGCTAGAGGAGGTTGTGAAGATAAGGGGAGTTGGTTCATCATATGAAGGAATTTAAGCACATCTATCATGGACCACAATGCCAGAAAGAAGAGCACCATGACAGGAGGAGTAACATACCTATGAATAGTTATTATTCGTAAAGAAAATAAGCAGCTTGATAGGGGGAGCACTTGGGCACCCTATTTTCTATTGATTTCAAAGAGGGAGAGAATGTTGAAAGGGAAAGAATATTGCCATCAATGAAAAAGGGGTTGATTGTTAATATAGGTTGTCGTTGATGTCAATATGGCACTAGTTGAGATGGAAAATATTTTTGAGATGCCTGGTTCCAAATGATGATGTCATAACTCTTGTTTCATAAGAATGTCATCAATTAATATGTAAAATGACTAATGAAGAAGTCTTAAGAAGTGCCAAGTATTTAGAATCCCTTGATGACATATGGAGGACTACATTTGATGATGTCATATTCTTGATAAATGACCACAATTGATGATGGCACTTGATGAGGTCTTGATAACATGGTTGGAGATTATTTGATGGTTGGAAGATTATTTTGGAGTTCCCCTAATGATGTTGCACTATGACTACACTAGTATATGATGAAATTGTTCTTGCGTCATACTACATGGATGCTGCACTCCTACATAATGACTCTATGATCCTATGATTACATTGATAACAATGAAGAAGCCAAATTATGAAGAAGCCACATTGTTCCAAACATTCCTCATGTTGTCCCCAACTTTTTATATGAAGAATTCTTAAGAAGTGCCAAGTATCTAGAATCCCTTGATGACATATGGAGGACTACATTTGATGATGTCATATTCTTGATAAATGACCACAATTGATGATGGCACTTGATGAAGTCTTGATAACATGGTTGGAGATTATTTGATGGTTGGAAGATTATTTTGGAGTTCTCCTAATGATGTTGCACTATGATTGCACTAGTATATGATGAAATTGTTCTTGCGTCATACTACATGGATGTTGCACTCCTACATAATGACTCTATGATCCTATGATGACATTGATAACAATGAAGAAGCCAAAATATGAAGAAGCCACATTGTTCCAAACATTCCTCATGTTGTCACAAACTTGCTATGCATAAAATTTAAGGTCAGTCACAAAGAAAATTTATTTTGGACACCTTGGAGGCATCCTTTCAAAATTGATCCTAGATCATCTTAAAGAGGATTTTTTCCTCTTTCTAACGAGCATTTATTTGTCCTGAAACTCACAATAGTTTGTGAGATATTGATTTTTTAAGTTAAGGAAATTATTCCTAGTAGTGAGCCAACCTACACTCAGTCATACAAGTTTCCATCACTTCAAACAGACGTGTCGGTTTAGTTATAAATGAAATCTCTATAAATATACGTCTAAACACTTCATTTTGATCAACAATGTGGGCAAGAATTGAAAGATACGAAGTACAAGAGAAGACAGAAGGCCGAGGAGAACAAGGAGACTATTGTTTAAAATGAAAAAAACGATAATTCTGTTTGGGCATAAAATCTTGGTTCAAGCTGCCATAGTTACCTTGGAAAAAGTTGTCGTTGTTGAAGCTATCATAGTTGCCATGGTAGAAGCTATCATTGTCCAAGCTATTTTAGTTGTCGTGGTCGAAAGATGCCATTGTCGAAGCTGCCATAGTTGTCATGGTCAAAGTTGTCATAGTTGTCGTGGTCAAAGCTACCGTAGTAGCTGTGGTCAAAGTTGTCATAGTTTACATGGTCAAAGCTGCCATATTTTCCACGGTAAAAGTTGTTGTAGTTGCCATGGTCGAAGCTGCCATAGTTGTCGTGGTTGAATCTATCATGGTCGAAGTTGTCACAGTTGTTATGATTGAAGTATTGATTTATTAGGATTGGAAAAATAGATCTTGTTGAAGTCTTCTCCTGAGAACATAATAGGGTAGAGTTTGAGCACTTTGTGAGGTAGCATATTGAAGATTTGTTGAGACCATTGAAGGCCATGATGCATTGAAGCCATCATGAAGTGACCTTGAAGAACTTTTATTTGGGTAACATGAAGAGTAGTTGTGACACCTTCATGTGAAGAGCAAGGTTTTCATTCATGATGTCATGTGGAGACTAAGTGAAGGCGTAGCTAAATATTGATAGGGTTTGTTGAAGAAGATATTGGGAGCTGTGAAGTATAACCGAACATATCTTGATGAAGTAAACCTAAGGGTTGGAGCCTCAAAGACATAAGGTTGGTGGCTTGGAAGATAGGGTTGGAGCCCTAGAGGTTGATAGGGTTGGTGCCTTGGCATATAGGGTTGGAGCCCTAGAGGTTGAAGCCTCAAAGAGACAAGGTTGGGGCCTTGCAATATAGGGTTGGAGCCCTAGAGGCTCGAGCCTTAAAGAGACAAGGTTAGTTCCGTGGAAGACAAGGTTGGAGCCCTATAGGTTGGAGCCTCAAAGAGACAAGGTTGGTGCCTTGGAAGATAGGGTTGGAGCACTAGAGGATAGGATTGCTCAAGAGACTAGGTTGGTGCCTGTACCAGAGATAGGGTTGCAGCCGTAGAGGTTGCTACCTCAAAGTGACAAGGTTGGAGCCTTCAGAAGTCCTAGTCGGTGCTTGGCAGAATACAGGTTGGAGCCTCAGGAATTGAAGATCGGTGTCTTCATCTAGGGTTGGAGCCCTACATATATTGTACTTGATTTATTGTAAAGAAGAAATTAATAAAAGCACGTATTCTTATTGTTCATTTTGTGTTCTAAATAGTAAAACTAACAATTGAAGAGAAATATTGATTCACCCTCCCTCTTAGTATTTCCAACAAAAACTGAAACTAAAATAGGGAGAGAGTAAGAATCATCATACAAAACATTCCACGCATTTGAACCCAACTAAAACCTCACTTGGAGAGAGGAGCACCACAACCCAGCCATGAATCACCTCTGGTTCCCCCTAAGCAAAGATCTTGCCAAGGATCAACTATCCTTAATTGATCAATGCATTGGGTATTTAATACCCTCTTTCATTATTTAGTTACCATTAGTGGCATCCCGCTTTTATTGATTTTTCCATTTCCCTAGATCTTTTTCGAAAAGGCTCATCGTTATCTCCCATGAGGATTTTCCTCACAAAAGCTTGCATGAATCTCTCGCAAAATTTTTATGTATGATGGATCTTTATTTCCCATCCATCTGATGGATCTCCAATCCATACAAGCTTATCTAGAATCACATCTAGAATATTTATCACGAAAGATTCATCTCTATCCCATTCGTCATGGGATTTGGCAAGAATCTCCTCTCTCTTGGTGCTTCACCCTCCAAGTGACTTATTTTATTAATTTATTTAATAAAACATTTTCTTTTCTTATTACATATCACCTAGCTTTCCTTAGCTTAGGTTTAGAATAGTTTGACCCACAATGGAGGGTATCAAACCTAGCTTTAACACAACTTAGGTTTACAAACATTTAACACACAAGGGAGGATATCACACCTAGCTTTAACTAAGCTTAGAATTACAATAATTTAATACACAAGAGAGGGGTGTTACATTTGCTCATTTGAACATGGACTTTCTTTGAATTTTATGTTTAGTGTCTATGTAAAATACTCTATCTAAAAATTTATTAAAATTTAAATGGTTAATTTAAATAAAATTTAAATTTATTAAAATTTAAAATTTAATTTAAATAAATTTAAATTGAAAATAAAGTGGTTATTTATTTATTTAGATTTAAAAAGTTACATGTTTTTCATAATTCATATATATATTTTTAATTCTTTTTTATTTCAAGAAAATGGGCACATATAATCATTTCTCTTAAGTGTTTCTTGCCAAGAAAATATTTCTCTCTTGGTATGTTAGAATTAAGTTACATTTAAAAATATTAACCAAACTTTCACTCTAGGTGGAGAATATGGCTACTTTTCAAAAGCAAAAAATTGTAATTTAAAAAAAAAACGTTTTTTTGTCAAAAGGTTAGATTTATAAAAATGGGATATGCCCACATATCAACTAATTCAATAAAAAAATATTTAACTAACAAAATTGAGAATTTTAATCAATTACAATAATTTTTAATTTTGAACGTATTAAGTATCCAGAGAAATTTAAAAAAAAATCTATTTTTTGAAGTTATGTCTATCAGGCCAGGATTAACTCCAGACTTGGCAGAAAAACTGATTCGTTTATTTCATTAGGTAGCTATTGTTATATACATGAATGTGACTGATCAGTTCATCTTCTTGATGACTGTTCACATTCCAAAGGATTAGGTGTCAACATTCCCCCCCTTAATCTGAAGGGATGTTGGTGAGTCCAAGCATCGTTCTGAATCTTTCAAGCTTTTCTCTTCCAAGCGCTTTGGTGAAGATTTCTGCAATTTGCTCATTAGTGGAACAATGGCAGAGATGGATTGTTTTGGCC
>APFE030449886.1:0-17971 GCA_000404065.3 Pinus taeda | reverse complement strand
CTTTTCCTTTTTCCTCCCCTGAGATATCCATGGGTGAATTCTCCGGATCTTCATCATCTTCCAAATTTACTTCGTAGTCTTCTTTTTCATTTTGCAGTGCCTCAAAAGGGTTTTGATTGCTTTTTTGACTGGACTTCTTCAGAGTTTGGACTTTCGGTCCTTCCTTGTTCTGTTTTCGCTTCCTTACTACCTGTTGGAAGCCTCTTTCCGAATCATCCTTCTTTACCGTATTTTGGTGATGAGTTGCCTGATTCTTCTTAGTCTCTTCATCCTTGTTCAGAGGGCATTGCCTATAAAGGTGGCCATATTCATGGCATATACGGCAGCGAAAGGGAATATGTTCATAGTCAATTGGCTGTTTCCAGACTGAATCATGATACTCGACCTCAACATTGTCTGGGAGAGGCTCTGCCAGATTTATGTAGACACAGATCCTCGCGTAAGCATTATACTTACCTCTTTTTGTGATCTCAGCAGTTTTGACAAAGCTCCCTATCGTGTTGTCAATCCCCTCCAAGATTTCAGGGTCCCAGAACTCGTCAGGGAGCCCAAATAATCTAACCCAGACCGGAGCATCCATCATAGTTTCCTTTTCTGGGTTGTACCTCTCTTCCCAGAATTTCATGAACAATCCAGCATTGTTTAAGAAATACGGTCCCTCCTCGAAGATCCTATTTTTGTCTTCCAGGTTGGAAAAGATTGCAGTAAAGAAACCTTGGGCTCCTAATTTGAGATCAACCTGGCCTCTGGGTTTCCACCGTTGATCAATCCACCTGTAGAGCTCCCGCTCAGTAGGCCAATACCCAACAAAGCGACATATTATGGCATGATCACGCATGTAACAGCTATAATCCTCCAGTTTGTTGTTAGGAACAACATACCTTGGCTGTTTTTGAGACCTAGGAAGGCATTTTCCTCGCATCTTTTTCTGCCATAGGTTACCCATCACTGGGAACTGGGTTTCCTTTCCGGCCTGGGGATCTCCGCCTGAACTTGTTTCTCCTATTACTACATTACGGAAGGAGGGGGTCTCTCCCCCCCCCCTTGGATCTCCCATTCCACTCAGGCCGGCAACAAGTGGACAAAACAAAGACAAGTTGGGAGAATACTCAGGGACCCTGACTTACCTGCCCACCGAGGAACGCTAACCACCGCTCAGACCAAGGCAGGCTGCTGCAGCAGGAGCAGTCACGGGACTGTCAGCTGAGAACTCGCGACCCAGGAAACCCTAGCCGCGTAACGCCCGAGTCCGCCCTCCGCTCCTCCACTCCATCGAAAACCTCATAATTATAATGACCCCTTCAAAATAAATTTTCAAACCAAGCTTAAGCAAACATTTAAAAAAATATACACACCTTTTTTCACTTTGTAGGAGCTCGATATTTCCTCTGATGTATCTCTATAATTTGGGATCATCCAGTTCTGAAATTATGACCTACGGTAGCCCTTTGTATCCTCTTTCCAATGCCACTAGTCTGACCCCAATTGGATTCTCCAATGAAGGGTTATGCCAAATCCCCCACAGTGACCTAATTATAGACTAATTCAGTGGAGCGAACTTATATGACGTGCCAAGTGTCCCTGTTTTGACCTCTGACCCTAAAACATATACAGAAGAAACTAAAATCCATCCTCTTTCTGCACCTTCTTATGAAATTTCAATCCAATGCTTAGAGAAACAGTTATGACGATTTTCTCCAGGTCACCTGTTTGGAATTTAATTCAGGAGTCTGCAAAAGGACCAACTTCCTCAAATCATATCTCCGCAAATATAGTGCAAAAAGCTCTGAAACTCGGACCCAAGATTTAGCCCAATGTCTTCTCAAATGGGTTTTTTTTCAACATCTGAAACGTCGCAGGAAAAAATTTATACTGAAATTGCCACGATGACCTGTTTGGAGCAGCGAAACCCTAGAATCCAAAGCTCTGATACCAAATGTTATGAAACCAGCTGAAGAAAAGATAGAAAAGATAGATCAAGGCCTTAGAATGCAGCCTCTTCGAGGGGACAACCTACTTTACATTACATAAATGAACAATTCTTGGATGATTTAAATGATAAAACCTCCTTTCTATATATAGGAGTCTAAGGATTCACAATATAACCTAGCTGAACTAACAATAATAATATAAAGCCACAAAAATAACAGTAGAGGGATTCTATGGGGCATAGTAATGACAATATGGGGACAATAGGGGCACAAAAATATTAATAAGGGGTACAACTACAATAGTAATGGGGTAATCACTAGTATTATAGGGACCCAACACATAACAACATATCTAAGCATAGGGGTCTCATAATTATCTAAGAATTGCTAATAAACATCGATATCTTATAAAATTAGCTACATTATCATCTATTAGGTCATATATTCATTGTTCATTCATTTACAAATCAAAACATGATGAGAGCCATACATCATCACTATCATAAAACATAGTCATATCCAACATATATAAAACAAAAATAATAAGGATGCAACAACCATAAATTCTGCATATGAACTAGTATATTTGCACATAAAATACCAATGCAAGGAACTCTTATTAATGAATGAAAAATGAAACTCATTTTAGCACTTCCACATACAAATCGACCATAGACTGGTTGAACCAAATATTCCTTTCATCCAATCACCCCCGTGCCATATTCCAAGCATGAGTGTGGGACTCATAACCAAAACTTAACCAGGGCTTTCGAAGGCTACACCACCTCACCCTCATAAATAGAATAAGCCTTTACCGCAATCCTCACCAAATCACTAGGCAAAAAAAAGCATGGATGACACCATATTTATCCACCTACACCATGAGGAACTTTACTATCTCCTAATTCCTAAGCTTTACTGAAATGCACAGTCTCATTGATAGATCAGTAGGCTATAATCGAGACTCGAGTCTATCCGCGTTACCATATGCCTCATCCTAGGATTCCTAAGCCCAATTGAGACTCCACCATTCAGGGTTTACCGTACATCCCATCTTAGGATTCCCAGGCATGATGAAGAGCGCCCACCTCTAGGATTTACCGTATATCCCGCCATTCACAGATTGATGATTCCTAGACCCACCAAGGAAACAAAAATATGGCTTTACGACAACCCAGAGTCTGGTTCAGGGGTCACTAGGCCATGTTTTATTTCTTCTAGAGGTCCACCTCACTTAGTTTCAAATCCAATTAAGAATCCAGCCCAAATAAAACATGAAAACCCCATCAAACCATGGCTACCCAGAAATGGAAAGGCTAGGTTGAAAAACATTTACACTTGGAAAAACCCATGCCCATGAAAACAACAGAACCAATAACATATATTCATAACCAAGCATCCTAAATATAGCAAGCAAATCACACATTCAAATCGATACCTACAGATAATATTATTGTAGATGCTAGGTCCTCCTCTTCCTTGCTTGGTATTTTCTTTCATTTGCCTTATTTTATCTTCTTGATCCAATGTTGAAATGCTCAAAGGAAGCTCTAAGTGTCTAAGCGAGAGAGAGAGAGAGAGAGAGAGAGAGAGAGAGAGAGAATAAAGAGAGCTCTGAAATTGAATTGATAATGGTTACAAATTGATTCTCATAAGCCTTTTTATCAATGAGGCCTCTATTTTATTAAATTTTCTATTATTTTCCTTCACTTTCCTCCTTACATGGAACCCATGACCTTTAAAATCCATTTTCTACTAATTTCAATTATTTTTCATAAATAAAAATTATAATTAACACATTTTGCATTTCCAAAGTTTTTTCATTTTCCTTTGCCAAATTCCTTAGCCATAATAAACCAAACAAATACCCACACTAGGATGTCTTTCCCAACATTAATAGTGGAATACGTGTCCCAGGACCTTTGTCTATATATATTTTTTTACATGATTTTTTAACTACGACTATGAGAGAACCGTCCCTCTTGGGGGAAAATCGTCCTTGGTGTTCAATGAAACCTATAAACTAACAAAGCGTACTACATATGGATCTTTATAACACAGTTCGTTGAGGTATTTATAATGACCTATAATGAAATCATCATAAACATACCATTTAGTGGAGTCATTTATAACACAACTCATTGCGTTATTTATAGTAATAACCACATATACTTATGCCCATTGGCTTCAACTAGGAAATAACCATATTGCTCATGGAGCTTTCTAAATCTATCAAGATATAGTATTTACAATAATACACATTTTCACATTTTATCAACGAACAAATAAAAGGATACAAGGCCTGCATCCATAATAAGTGAATCCAAAGGCTCACACCTTAACCCTCAAGATAATATTGAGATTCACATTCTTCCTAGGAAGTCTGTAATCCACTTCCAAATTCTAAACTTCATATAATGTCTAGTGCTACAATCTTGTGCCATTTGTCCTCTTAGTGAAAAGTTACTGGTTCATTGTTCTAGAGAAAACTTTGAGTGTGCACTTGATTCCATTTGGTAATGCTAATGACCAAAACAAATACAATCACCGGTCTCCCCTTCTCTACTAGACAATCCCTCGGGCAATCTAGTCACCCCCTTCCATTCAATCACACACCTTCCAAGTCTCGCGGGCATCCCCTTCTTTGCTACAGAGTCCCTCAGATGACCTCTCCCTTTGCAAAGGTTTCCTCCCATTGGAAAGTCCCAAAACCAAGGCATATCCCTGCCTCAAAACCATTATAATTGTCATAACATGCTCATGGAAATCAATGGACACTCTTGGGCACTAGTGCCTCACAGTAGCCCTACTCGCGAGGTGCTTTACCAAAATATTGCTGCATATTTTAGTTCCTTTCACTGATGTTGCTAATTCTTATAGCCAGTTTTAACCACCCAATTTGAGCATTTCCATGCTTTCTTGTACCAAGCACATAATTCCCATTTTATTCAAAATGAATTGAAATAAATCTAAATCATACCTCATTGGTGGGCCGTCAATATGGTACACCTGCAATTATGATCACTTCCTTTCACAACAAGTCAAATTAGTTGTTTGATAAAATCATGATGTATAAACATATCAGATCCGGTTAGCTCAAAATATAACCATAATAGATCAAAATGATGAATCAAATGCAAGCAATCATCATAAACCATACTTATAATTAACATATCACCATCATAAGCTAGAATCATAGATCACATGCATAATAAAACTTAAATAAAATACCGATACTTATCCTTCATTGGGCCTTACTTATACCTTTATCCTTTGTCCTTTTCATACACACACCAGATCAGTTTTCAAAATCAGCAAACACCCATTTCCTTTTCTTCAATCATGTACACATACACAGAATGTACATCACAACACATACATCCACACACAATACATACACCTACACATGGGATAGAACACAATACATATACATACATACATTACAACACAATGAATACACATTTCACGACACCATGACTGCACAATGCATATACATAGAACTACATGTCCATCACAAGTCATGTACGACATGCACACAATACCACATATACATGAGTACCATATGTACAACATGTACACAATACCACGTGTACACAACACCACCTTTACAATGTGTACATAACATCACATGTACACAGTACCACCTGTACAACGTGTACACATCACCCCATGTACACCACACCACTTGTACAACGTGTGCAAAATACCACATGCACACAACACCATATGTATATACCACCACATGTACAATATCAGCACAACAATATATGTACATAGAACTGCATATACAACATGCACAAGGCACCATATGTACTCAACATTGCATATCCAAAATGTCCACAATACCATATGCACACAACACCATATGTACATAGCCCCATATGTACAATATGAACACAATAATATATGTACATAGAACAACATATACAACATGTACATGGCACCATATGTACACAACATCACATATCCAAAATGTCCACAACACCATATGCACACAACACCATATATACAACAAGTACATAACACCATCTTTACTGAGCACTCCATATGTAATATGCAGACAACATCATATATACGACAAACACACACGACCATAGGTACAATCACTGAATATACAATATGCACAACATATTCACAATAATAGCACTGAAAATTCAAAGCCACAATGTCTCTAGCAAGGAACCTTGATTCTAGTGTCTTTCCAAAAACCATGCTTCCTCCAACATGATGCATCTCACATTGCTTTCATTCCATCGATGTATCTATCAACATTACATGCCATAACATAGACATAATATAATTACATAATATCAATTCATATCGACATGATACTAAACTCATAAATTTGTCAGGGCTATTCTTCCCACTTAATTCCTCGTAAGACCAAGAAATTATTTCATGCCATTCACTTGCATAAGCAATCATTCCTTCACAAGAATGATCCATTATAACCCTATAAAATAGTGACATATCTACATACATACATACATATATATACATATATATGAACATTACCATAAATCAATTATTATCTTGTTCGACAAGGATGTATATATATACATATATACATATAAACATTATGATTAATTAATCATGATTTCTAATGACCCTTTTAGACAATGACATACATAAACACATGCATATATATGTAGACATCAACATAATCATGATCACAACATAATTACCAAATTGAAAAATGTCTAGGTTAAGAGAACTCCCTTTATCCGTGCATAACATGCACAATATGGAGAACAACACTTCCCAACATAGCTAAGGCATCTGATGCCTCGAATCCATTTACTTTAAATTTCATGTTATTGCTCTCATATATGTATAGCCACTATCCATTTATCTCAATGGAATAACCAATCCAACAGACTGTCATAATCTTGCCTTCAACTACCCTTATACATGCACCGAACTTCATCCCCATCTTACATTACACGCTAGGTTCAACATGTTGAAAATAACAACAAGAAATGTTAAAAATAGCATCAAGAAAATCCTAATTAATTTGTCCTTGAATTAAATTGTAATTCTATTCTCATAGCAACTTGTAATAGCTAACTAAGTTAAGTTGAATTAGTTGGCTTAGTAAATTTGAGTTGGGAGTCTATCTAGAGTCATGTAGAGTGATCCCTAAATTTTAGAGGCCTAGGTTGAGTTCTTATTGAGTTGTAATTATTTAATTCAGTTTAACTAAGTTAAATTTAGTTAAACTAGTTCTAATTGTTGAAGGAACTAGTGAGTGGTCAAGTGAATTAAATTGGACTTAATTCACATGGAGTGATCAATTTAATAACTGATAATTCACTCAAAAATAACTCATGTATGTCATAATCATCATCTTATGTTTCAGCATGTCACATAAGTTGTTGAATATACAAGTAAAAATCCACATGGTATCGGAGCAAGAATTTTTTCGGCGGTGAGTTTACAGAGGAGATACGAAAAATTTTGCGGAATTTTTTCAAAAACAAATTGAAGATCTGAATTCCTTGGCAAAAAATTATCCAAATTCAAAAAAAAAATCAGCCAAATCAGAGTTAAGATGAGGGAGATATCGCTTATTTAAATCATCTCTTTTTTCAGAGAATTTTGTCATGGTAGGAGAGTTATAGTGCAGATATGAATTTCCAAAGTGCCTAGACGATGTGATATTTAGGAAATGGAAGGTTTTACTTAGAGACATCACCATGGCACAGATAAAATATATTGGTTTGTGAGTCAATAACATGTATGATCTCAAGGTCAAAGATGCATGTAAAGCTTTGAGTAGCAAGGAAAAGGTTAGAGACTTGGTGGTTGAGAGGGAGTATAAATTACCTCTGAACATGCATCGTCAAAAGTAGCCTTAGCAAGTTGTGGATCAGCCACAATTGGAAAAGTGGAGAGGAGACCCAATGGAGACATCCACTCGAGTAGAGACCTCTAGTAGGGGTAAATTTCAAGCCAAGTGGGCAAAGGGATCATGTGTAGCAATACCTCCAAGTAAGAGGTGGGGCGATGTGATGCAATAGTCCCAACGGTTCAGAAATTGGGTAGGATCCATAGAATTGTTTTTTTGCCTAATGGATCATTACCTTCCTACGGGGGCCCATATTTTTTAGTAGCAAGAGAATCAGCATGAGTTAGATATTGAGGAGTGATAGTTGATATTAGAGTAGGAGGCTCAAGAGTAGAGTCAACAACTACACGATTTTCCCAATAGATAGTTGGAGACACAATTGATTCAATTTATTTCGTTTGGATGCTTTTTAGTTGCAGATGTTGCAATAGCAATAGAAAAAATTGTAAGACTAGAATGCATAACATTCCAAAGTTATTGAATCATGATAGAGTTGAATTTCTTTCCTTTTGAGAGGGAGTGTTCAAAATAACAACAAGAATAGTTAAAAATAGCATCAAGAAAATCCTAATTTAATTTTTCCCTGAATTAAATTGTAATTTTATTCTCATAGTAACTTGTAACATTTAATTGAGCTAAGTTGTTTTAGTTGGCTTAGTAAATTTGAGTTAGGAATGTACTTTGAGTCATGTAGAGTGATCCCTAAATTTTAGGGGCTTGACTTGAGTTCTTATTGAGTTGTAAATATTTAATTCAGTTTAACTGAGTTAAATTCAATAAAACTAGTTCTAACTGTTGGAGGAACTAGTGAGTGGTCAAGTGAATTAAATTGGCTATAATTCACATGCATTGATCAATCATATAACTGATAATTCACTCAAAAATAACTGATGCATGTCAGTTTAGAGGAAGACCCAGTTGATATTAGAGTTAAAGGACATTGTACTATCAGTTGTATAATTTTTCAAGTTGTACAAATGGTGCATGCATTCAGTAGAAGGCCTATGATGGATGGCACAGTTGTGGTGAGGGATTTTCCCAATTAAATATGGGCTAATTTCAGTAGGGATTGCAAAGGAGGTAAGGGCTTAGAAGGAAACATATTTGGCTAAGTGTTGGCTTGAGCTAGTTTGTGAAGCATAGAGATAGATTGTACTTATGTAGGAATTGTTTAGGTTGAACAATCATTTTATTTTATTCTCATATCTTCTTATTAATGTAATATAAATACTTGGGGTTTTTAGTAGTTCCTTTCCCCAAAAAATATTGTGTTATGTGTCGTTGAAATTCTTCCTTTTTTTTTCTGTTTTCATCGATCATTTTTTGTTTCCGCTGATGAGTAAAGTAGATTCTTGTCTTATGTTTTAGCATATTACATAATATTTTGAATCTATAAGTAAAAATCTACACCACAAGGCTCTCCCCAAGCTCTATTAATTTCCTCCTTCCCAAACAATTCCCAAGACCCTCAAATCATAAAGGAAAGAACGAATAGCAACACGACACCACAAACAATGTGGCATGATCATGCACTATATGTAATAAACAATGCAAATGAAGCACAAAAAAAAAACAAAATACCAAAAGCACAACACTACCAACAAACACCATGACTTAGTCCCCATGGTTCCTAATGATTGCAAGGGAAAACTCAACCTGAGCCTTGTTCAATATTTCATGGCAGTCTGTTCTCTATGCAATTCCCTGTATCATACTATCATAACACATAATTGTTAGTGTATAAGTGGATATGAAATATACCAGCTACCTTACCTTGTTGTGCCAAGCACATTCCCTTGTAACTAAATACGTACATATATTATCTCTCAAGGAACTCCAATTCCGTTGATGAATTGAGTCATGACTAGAAACTAGTTGTTATACATATCAAATACATGTTCAAGAATATAACACATATCAACATAATGCCAAACAAAATAAAGGTTAAGAAGACTTCATATATGAAAAATACTCATTCATTTGGAATTACGGTTTCCAAACATAGCCAAAGGAATTCTCATCCAATTCCTTTATTTTACCTTTTTACATTATTGTAATTGAGTCTTATTATGTACTATTACATTAACCCAAATGTTAATTTTTTTTGCATGTGGTTCACGAGCACCCTGGTCAATGAGTGATCGCTACGTCCACGGAAAAATCTGGGCGATCGCTAGGCTAAATCACCCCTCGGCCTACTGCAAGACCTGACCCCAAGGGCTTCAGGTAGATTTGACCTTCTGACCTCCTCATGGCGAGGTACTGTTTTTGACCAACTGATCTAACCCTTGGGGCTTAACCCAAGTGTTACTTATATAAACAAATCAACTATTACCTTGTCATGCTAATAAAAAACATGTTTCCTTGCAACTAGCCACACATGTTAGCCACATGTTCCAAATATCAAGATTTCATATCTAGTAATTGAAATTAACCTTTACCAAGACTATGAACCATGTTATAATCAACATTAAAATCACATTCATTAATCATAATACTACAACTAGAACCTAGTTGCACTCAAACACATATCATCTATGTCACCAAATAATGTGTTAGTAGACCCATCTTGAAACAAGATCATTTCCATGCAAAGTTATATACACATACTCATATCATACAGTTAATCAAACATTCAAACAACTTGGAAACATACCATGTTAAATAAATCAACTAGATGAAATAATCAGACACTCAAACTCTAAATACATGACACAATCAAACTTATACCTTAATGTATCTCAGGGCAGGCTACAATGTTTGCACCATCAATCTAGTTTAGAATGATATAAATTCAAAACATATCAACTCAAACATAAATAAGGTTATGATATATATAACAATAAATAGCTAACATGTTCACATCATAAGATCATTAACAATTATCATGCATGCATAACAATAACATATGCACAATCAGTCTAGATTAGTACCACACAATATCTCAAATAAATCGACTCATACCTGAATACCATAAGCCTAACCATCTACATCGACCAATATATATTAGCACGATACATATATCAAGATATTAGGTGCAATGAAAATAACCATCATGCATATGACCGTAATGCATATAACAACAAGTTACTATAATTCATGACTATCTCATACATGTGCATGTGACTACACTGATTAACTAACATCTATCACACATGTAACCATAACAACAATAAAATAACAAGTATATAAGCAATAATAATTCTTATAACAACCATTAACCACATACCTGCATTCCAAGCATACAAACCTATATGAAAATATTCTCTTACCCCAAAGTCTAGTGTCGTAACCTCACTCTGATGCTGTGCATCTCTTGCTCTATCTCAGCCAAGACATTAGTATAATAAAAACCAACAACATCATTATGACACAAACTACATATAATCACATCACGATGCATGTTTTACCTACTATACATGCATAACTATAACCATGGAAATGCATGCATAACAACATATACACACTGACATGCATTTACAACCAACATGCATTCTTGACAAACACATCCCAAAAACAACATCATCAACTTCTACATGAGAACACAACTGTAACAATAACCACCATCATGCATATGTGACAAATACATAGACCACAAGCATAAATAACCCATACACAACTCACATGTATGCATGACAAACACATTTCTTCATTCCAGTCCAAGGGGTCAACCATGCTCTAATAACAGTTTGTAAAACCCTCCTCCAAAATTCACCTAAGTTAAATGGTAGGGTAAACATGTGATGAGAGGATATAACAATATAATTCAAAACCCCATGTATAGTTAAGGAAGTGGAACTGACTGAACATAATCAATCTCACCTTCTACACATGTCACAGAACCTACAGGAGCAAAACAACCCTTCTAGGTGACCAAAAAATGAGACAATTTGACACTTGACTTCCCTAGAGCCTAAGTTCCTCCAATGACATGCACATGCATGTGACTGGGGCCCTCCACACACTCACATAGCATGGGCATGCTTGCAACTGAGGTCTTTTTCTGCTAGTTATGAGCCTACAACCCCAGATTTTGTACTACATTTTTAGGGCTAGGACTTAGGCCACTACCCAAAACTCTATCAAACCTTCAAGAATGAAATGTAACATTGAAACAATGATAAAAATGAGAAAACTTGAACCATGACAAGAATTTCATGAAACATGTCATGAATATACAATCTACAGGTCATAACAATAGATCTGACCATAGTGTTCTCATACTTATCTGAAAATCGCTAAGAAGAATTGATGTCTTATCACATTATCTTCATTATCATATATTATGTGATATATTCATTGTTAATTCATTTACAAATCAAAAGATGATGAGAGCCATACATCATCATTGTCATAAAACATACTCATAACCAACATATAAACACTAGAAATAATAAGGATACAACAACCATAAATGCCACATATGGGCCAATACATTTTCACATAAAATACCAAGGAAATAAACTCTTATTAATGAATGTAAAATCCAACTAGGTTTGGGACTTCAGCGTACCACCTAATCATAGATTGACTAAACCAAATCTTCCTTTCAGCCAATCACTCTCATTCAATATTCCAAGCATGAATATGGGAATCATACCCAAAAATAAATGAGGGATTCTTGAGGCTAAACCACCTCACCCTCATTAATAGAACTAGGCTTTACTGAAATCCTTAGTGAATAACTAGGCCAAAACAAAGATGGATGCCACTAGATTTCTCCACCTACACCATGAGGAATTTTACTCTCTCCTAGTACTTAGGATTTACCTGAATCCATAGTCTAATTCAGGGATCACTAGGCCATAGTTGATACTCCATTATCTGGAATTTACTACATACCCCATTCAAGGATTTCTAGGCCCAATCGAGACTCCACCCTCCAGGCTTTACTGTATATCCCACCTTGGGATTCCTAGGCCTAATGGACAACACACACCTATAGGATTTACCATATATCTCGTCATTCACCAGTCGAGCATTCCAAGGCCCACGAAGGTAATAAAAAATTGGCTTTACTGAAATACACAATCCAGTTCATGTGTCATTGTGCCATGTGTCCTTTCTTTCAGAGATCCACCTCACTCAGTTTCAAATCAATCTGACAATCCATCTCAACCAAAACATGAGAACCCCATTACGCCATGGCTATCTAGAAATGGAAAGGCTAGCCTGAAAAACACTTTCACACATGGAAAAATCCATTCATGTGAGAATAAGAGAACCAAGAACACACATGCATAACCATGCATGCTAAATCTAGCAAGGAAATCGCATAAGCAAATCTATACCTGCAAATAATTCTACTGTAGCTGCTACATCTTGCTCTTCCTTGCTTGATCCTTTATTTCCTTTGCCTTCTTTTCTCTTCTTGATCCAATATTGAAATTCTCCAAGAAAACACTAAGTGTCCAAGACTGAGAGAGAGAGAATAGAGAGAGCTCCATAAATTAACTCATAAAAGGTTACAAACTGATCCTCAAAGGCCTTTTTATCAATGAGGCCTCTATTTTCTTCAATTCTCTTCAATTCTCTATTACTTTCCTTCCTTTTCCTCCTCACATGCAACTTGGAACCTTTCACTTTCCTTTTCTTCTAATTTCCATTATTTTCATAAATAAAATGGAAACTAATGACTTTTTCCTTAACAAAGCCTTTGCCTTTGCTAATTTCCTTAACCATAATAAACGAAATGAACACCCACACTTAGATGTATTTCCCAACATTCAAATTTGAATATGTGTTCCATGACCATGGTCTATATATTTCTTTTACATGAATTTTTAATGAGGGAAATTACAAAAAACTTTATTAGAAAACATATTTATGTATTCTCGATGGATGTAATAAACAAAGGAGAGAAGCCCCCTTGTAATAGAATGTTTACAAGACAAAATACCTATAAATAATGACATTATCACAATTGAAGTGATACAAAACTGTATAGATATATAATAAAATTCAATAGGCTAAGTGGAAATAGAGGTTGAAGGTCAAAAACACATACAGGAAAAAACAAGTCATCAAACTAGATATTATGACTTTACTCAAACAAGTAGTATCAAAAATCATACATCCTCACAATAACATTCCATCCAAATTACATTAATAATTTAAAGTACCAGAAGATCAAAAACAACAACTCATTATGTAGGGGAAAATTTGACTACATTGTAGAGCATATACAATTAGCAAGAATCGTGCCTATATCATTAATTAAATAAAATTTAGTTAAGTAAAGTTCCCATAGAAATGAGTGGAGGAAATAGAAAAGGCTAGGGCTAAGGGGATGTTTTTATATACATAGATATAGAGTCAATTTCCTATGGTTTCTTGTATATTATGCAAGGTTGAGACCAAAAGAGTAAATGTAATAATGCAATATTAATACAATTAGGGGGAATATAATAACCATGAATCACATAATAATAAGAATTATTGTATTATATAGATTATAATTAAATTAGGTGCATTGTAAAAGAAAACGAAACCCAATAACATATAGGGTGGCTTATTAGGGAGAAAATAAATATAGCATAATAAATAAAAGTTCAATAGTTGGCTGCTTCTAACTAATGGAACGATTATGTAATTACCCTAATTTTACCCCTATGAAACCAAAAGAAACCAAGTCAGGCACGACTGACAATTATGAAGTGTTGTTGGACATTTTATCAAACATAGGGATTATTTTACTTCTTGGGACAACAGAAAGGAAAGGTTTGTTGACATATCTTCTCCATCAGGGTGAATTATAAAGTTCGATTGCCTCTGCTGAGTCTATTCTAGATGTCCTGGCTGGAGTGGAAGGCACCCAAATCAATTGCCATTTCTCTTAGCTCCAGGGAAGAAACATCACTAATTAGGTTGCTCACACCCCCTCTATGCATATAGCTTGGAAAGAAACTTGGGCCTTCTACCGCAGCAGCCAGTGGTAGCACGGGTTGCATCGCGTACTGATTGACGGAACATTCTGGGTCATGGCAGATTGATGATCTTCCCAAACAAAATATTGTTGATTCTGTTGAATGATCTTTTGATACCCACTGGGCATTGAATCTGGTGGTCTATATTGGTTGTCATTTGTGTAGTTAGCTATCTAGATATTGCGCAAACCTTCAACTGGGAATCATGCACGCCGTGACCTGAGCGTGAGTAAGAGCTAGCTAGTTCTTCAAACTTTCATTCTGCCCCTTCAAACCTTTGACTAGGCTCCAACACTCCGAGAGCTGAGAACGAGTAAGAGCTAGCTACTCCTTCAAAATCTCGGTCTGCCCCTTCAAAATTTTCTTCTGTAGTGGAAAAAAATAATTAAATTAGTGCAATGACGTTTTTCGATCAGAAAATACATTCTCTATGATCAATATTTACCTCCTATTGGAGGGCATTAATAATAGAAATGTAGTTGTGTACAAGATTGTGGAGTCAAGCCCGTGCCTCATATAACATGCTCACCATTGCGCCATGCCATTGTTCCACAGACAGCTGCTGCAACAACTTAGAGAAATTTCCATGTCCGAAGACTTTATGTATAGAACAAAATTGATCAACCATTGTTTCTTCGCTGCTAAAATGGGACACTAATAAGTAGTTCTCCAAACACCTTTTCCAGAGGAACCTGCAGGCTCTGCAAGGTCATCCACTTGGCATATTTGTAATCAGTTTGTTCATGACTTCTTTGTTGCCTTATGATTTGGCCATATCCCGCTTGTATCTTGCTCATTTCACGGGATTGTATATTTTGTTGGGGCTCTAAAAGGCACCCTTTCGACCACAAAATGTTGTTTCTTAAGGTTTCAAAAGGGGGGAGTGTCCAAACCTAATTTAAAAGTAATTTGAAAACTATTAAGCAGTAATTTGAAAACTATTAGGGTGGGGATTTCGTTGGGTCTTGATACTTTGCCCAACATCAAAGTGTAAAACCCCATTAGTTCATATTTTATTATCTTATTAATTTGAATGGTTACATTATTTAAAAAAATAATTAAATAGAGTTCCTTTTTTCAGTAATAAATATTAATATATACTTTATATATATATTTTTGGCTCTTGTTCATAGACACCTTAGTCAAGGGGTGGTCGCTATGTCCACGGAAAAGTCTGTGCTGATCGACCCCAAAGGGAATCTAGCTCCGTGACCCACTAGCAAGGCCTAACCCCAAGGGCTTTCGGTAGAATGGACCCTGTGACCTCGCTAATGGTGAGGCACTGATTTTGATCAATTGAGCTAACCCTTGGGCTATTAATATATACTTTATACACCACTACTTTTCTATTAATTATTATTATTATTTCTATAACTACATACAATTGTAACAACTCCTAATAAATTTTTAAAACAATGTACATATGACTCAATCAAAGAATCAACTCCTAATAAATTTTCGAACAATATAAATATGACGAGATCAAAGAATCAACTCCTAATAAATTTCAATATACATATGACAAGATCAAAGAATTATTATTTTGGGATTTATCATTTCATGCTTTTTTTTTAAAACATCTATTTAAATTAAACTATTAATAATTATGGATAGAGCTTAATTGATGATAAGCATCAAAAGAGTTACTCCATATATATTTCATATTGTCTAAATTTAGAAAACATGTAACCATATTTTTAATTATGGATATTTACCCCATTTTACCATGGAATTAGTTTTTTTACAATATCATGGGCCACTACCATAGTTTATCAGTATTATATGTTTAATATGACATATTCTATTTTTCCACGGAATTAGTGTTTTTACAATACCATGGATCACTACCATAGTTTATCAACACTATATGTTTAATATGACATCTTCTTTAAATAATTAATTTGTTTGAGATAAATTAAATATAAATGCATTAACCAACTTGAAATTAAATTTTAACCCTTTAACTATGATTACTATTATGGATATTATCACATATTTCATTGATGTTGAATCTCTAACATTCGCCTAATAATTCCTTATAATTAAATTAATATTCTAAAAGGCTACTCTAAAATAGAAACACCTTGTAACATAATTATTAGTATTATTCAATTTAACATAAATTTTGTTTAAAATCGTAACTTTATCTTCTTACCCCATCATCGACACCTACTTTTTCTGCTTACCCATCATCCATACCTCCTAGACGTAAAATATTTTTAAATAAATAATATATTATTATTTTCAAATTTTATAATATTTCACATGCTTTTTATTATACTAGTTCACTATTAATTTTATACATGAAATTGAAAATAAAACATATAAGAAAATAATATTTCATAATATAAAAATAAAAATTTATATTTTCTTTTTTTCTTATGGATTAGAAAATTTTTATACATTAACATTGAGGATGGAAATCCTTTGGTTGTTGTGGCAAATATGGACATTAATGATAAGTTAGAGAATAAAACCTTATTGTACAGAGCTAATGTATTAAGACATCTACAATAGTCAATTAGTGTTATAAATATAAATACATGAAAGTATGTTTAAATATAGGAAAGCTATATTTGACATAGAATTTATTTGGTTGAGGGAATATCTCAACCATACATGAATTTAGGAAGCTACTTAGTTGGAGAGAGTCTTTTAGACTGACTATGCATCAGCCGCTCACAAGAGGATGATTTCCTCGAAATTGGTAATGGGGTGATCATGATTGTGTTCACATTCCTATAAATATTTATGCATTATTGTGTGTCTAGCCCCAATAAGGCCGAAGATTCCAACCAAGACACTAGCGAGGTGTTGAGGCCTCGGAAATTGTTGCCACAACATCGGGGATAACCACCCGGTCCGGACCTTGGTACAGCTCCTTTTCCGTTTGGAATGGTGGCTCCGACTGGAGATAACGGGACCAGTTTCCCGATAATGAAATAAAATGGATGAATGGGTGATGAATAAATTGCTTAAATGATAGGCTAATAACTTATTCTATTGACAAAAATAGGGAAACTAATACTAATCCCGGGAACAACTTATTCATTTAGAATGTAGTGTTAAATAATCTTTATTTATTTATCAGGCATATAGATGACTCTGTAAAATAAATAAAAGATGTTCAATCATTCAAAGATTGCTTCACATGAATAGTCACAATGAAGCGATAAATACAAATTTACTACATTCACTGTTCATATCATCGATACATATATACGTCTGAAAGGAGAGCATGCGATAAACAACCAATAGTGGAATGC
>APFE030449879.1:35243-57603 GCA_000404065.3 Pinus taeda | reverse complement strand
TTGACTCTTTTCCATGAGAATATAAACTTTCTGGCCTCTCTGTTTTACTTTATCCCATAGACAGGGACTCTGTGCAAACACTAAAGATGACTCTTCAATACTTGACTAAATATGCTACCATTTTCTCCATAAATTATTTGCACTAGCCAACTCTCTTCTTATCCTTGGGCATTTCCATTTCATTCCTTTGCATCCTCGAAACTAATACAAACTAAAATGTTCGTATGTTCAAGCGTGTGGATGATAAATTGGCGTTATCCATTATTGCAGTTGCCCTTTCCAAGGCTTATATAAACATATAAAGGGAAAACATATTTAAAAGGATTTGTAGTTGTTGAGACTGGGATTACATATCAAAATATGCCCTCAGATTTGAGGGAACTAGAAGCCCTGTAACACTAGCATTACATATGAAAATATGCTCTCATATTTGAGCAAACGAGGAGTACTGTAACTACAGTGGTTGAAAAGCATAAGCTTAAAAGAAAAGTACAATATCCCAGAGAAACATCGTAGGAATCCTTATTTCAGCCACGTTTTCTCCCGGATGAAAATCCATCATCTACAAGCAAAGAAGAGGTAATATGCCTCATGCGTAAATAGTCATAATTGTAACGATTAAATATCCGTTTCTATATGTATAGTTATATGGCAATAAAGAAAGAAGATGTGGTTATTGCACCACACCGAGAGAAAATGTGGTTATTGCACCGAGAGGTGCTCTAGAATTCATTATGGGTAAATCTTACATAAATATGTAAATGTAAACTTAAATGTAAATTATTGTTATCCAAACCAAACAGAAAATTGGTATATAAGACCCTCCTTGTAACACTAGTATTACATATGAAAATATGCTCTCATATTTGAGAAAACGAAGAGGAATGTAACTACAGTGGTTGAAAAGCATAAGGTTAAAAGAAAAGTATAATATCCCAGAGAAACATCGTAGGAATCCTTATTTCAACCACATTTTCTCCCGGATGAAAATCCATCATCTAAAAGCAAAGAAGAGGTAATATGCCTCATGTGTAAATAGTCATAATTGTAAAGATTAAATATTCGTTTCTATATGTATAGTTATATGGAAATAAAGAAAGAAGATGTGGTTATTGTACCGAGAGGTGCTCTAGAGCCCACTATGGGGTAAATCTTACATAAGCATGTAAATGTAAACGTAAATGTAAACGTAAATGTAAATTATTGTTATCCAAGCCAAACACCAAATTGGTGTATGAGACCTTCTTGTTTGTCGGACGAAGGACCCACCTCCGCGTCGCAATTTCACTGCTAAGTCTATGAAGGCATACATACTCTATCCCCCTATGATTTTGAACTTGTGACCTCTTAGGAGAAAACACATGCTCTTAACCATTAGGCCCACTCAAAATGTAAATATAAACATTTAACATGTAATGTCCCCCTATGATTTTGAACTTGTGACCTCTTAGGAGGAAACACATGCTCTTAACCATTAGGCCCACTCAAAATGTAAATATAAACATTTAACATGTAATGTTTAACATTAACGTTTTTAATTTAATGTCACCTTATTTAGAAATCTATCTAATTATTATTATGTATAAACACAATATAAATTTAAAATATAAAGAGGTTTATGAACACTAAAAAAATAGGTATAGTAAATAAATAAAAATATAAATAAACTTGAAGTATGGTAAATAAATAAATGTAAATGTAAATGTTTGTAAACATTTAACATGTAACATTTAACATTTAACACTTTTAATGTAATGTCATCCCAATTTAGAAACCGCTTTTTATATTTAGTCCATAAATCTCTTTAATTTTAAAGAAGACTAAAAAGAGTTTTATTTAAATAAAGCCTATGGACCAAATTATTATTAATACCATGCATTATTAAACCTAATATTAATATTAATAAAAATAAATATGGCACATGGTATTTGTCCCTGGTATTCAGAACCAATAATATTAACCCATACCATTCGTGTGGAATGTAGTCTATTTAAAAAGGGAATTAAACGAACACAGATTTATCTTTACTATAGATCTAACCAGCGAAGAGAGATCAAATATCTTGATATTTTGATATGCAAACTAACATAGTGTGAAAAAGATTTAATCCCTTTCAACCTTTCATAAATCCACAGTAAAAATAAATCTATATTGATAATTAACCAAACCTAATTAAGTTTCATTTTAAGGATATATATAGAAATTCTATTTTTTCACAATAATATGTTTGTGTGCCTGGCATCATCAATGTCTAATTATTTTTAGACCATAAATCCTCGGTAAAGAATGAAAAGGGTTACCAAGAACCGTTTCCCTATGACTGACTCTTGATGTTGCGGACTCATTGAAAACTAACTATTTCGATTAGGTCAAAACCTTTATAAATCCATAATATGAAATTCATTTCATGATATATAAATTCAATAATATTGTACGGACGTCGAATGGGGATATTACATAAATTTTCGTGATATGTAAATTTAATAATATTTTACGTACGCAGAATGGGGATATTACATAAAAGTTAATTAAATTATAATTATAAATTAAACTTATTATTAAGTTATGAAATCAAATAATATATATATATATATATTATAATATTAAATATTAAATGGTTATTCATCTTATTATGATATGAATATTATAATTTTAATAGGAGTTATTATGATCACAATATAGTAATAATTTGATAGTTAAAGTTAAAATTTTATAACTCTGATTCAAATAGATTTCCAAATCTTGAATTTAACTTCAATAACTAGTAAGTAGATGATAAGGATTTAACCTTATTTGTAGGTGGATGGTAAGGATTTGTCCTTATCTAATTTTCATGGAATATTTAATATTACTCAAAGATAGAAGATTGAGATTTATTTTAAATATAGTTATTCACATTTTCCTAATCTATTTAATTAAAATTGATAAAAATACATAAGTTTTTTGAATATCATTTCACAAAATCCATCATGAAACATACATTGATAAATTTGACTGTGGAAAATTAAAATTTTTGTAAAATATTTTTTACACTTGTATTTGTATCACTAATTTTAATATTTTATATAAAATAATAATAATAATAAATGTAAAAGTAAGTTTATTTATTTTTCAATCAACATATATTATATGTAGTAATTAATTAAATATAAATATATAATATAATATTTAAAATTTTATTAAATGATTTTATTTATATATAAATTAATGACATTTATTAATTATTTAAATTTATTTAATTCAATGGAACAATATTAATACTTTTATAATAAATAGTATAATAATTTATTATAATGTATGTAATATTTATTTAAATAAAGTTATAATTTGTTTTATTTTAATGATATTTATATATAAATTATGATATTATCTTATTTAATTTATTTGATATATTATATTAGTTATAAAAAAAAACTGATGTTATAATATATAATAATTTACTTAAAATAGTTTAGAAAATATTTTTTATCAAATCAATTTTACTTAAAATATTAAATATATTATGAAATGTAATATCTATATGTGAAACAAGAAATTAAATAAATTATATAGTGTAAATTAATTTATTTCCCTATATCATATTATATTATTATTAAACATTATATTATTATTGATTATATAAATAGATGTATCCTAAAGTTTGTTTTATTAAATATTCTTTTAATTTCAAATTAATTCTTGCATTATTGTATTTAATTGTCAAACGTATTTTGGCTGCCTTCAATTTCATTGTCAATACGACGGTTGTGAGCATCTCACACCCCAACGCTAAACATGAATGTAATATACATGCCAATGCATGTGGGTGAAGAAAATATATATATAAATATAAAATGGCTCCACATAAAGTCCACATGCCAATAAATTATTAATTTTATTTTAAAGTATAACATTTTGGACATGCCACACACACAATACCTTGTAGCATATTATATAATTATAATGCATGATAAAGTAAAGTAGATGATACGGGGAAATCCATGTAATTTGGAAAAGTTGAAGGTAAATATGTATAATAAATCCATCGTAATAGGTTAGTATTCTTTTATTAGTGCTGGTTGTCTCGGCATGGATTATAGTAATCAGAAATTATTAGTTTAGTATTATTTGAATTTTTTTTAATCTTGGTTTCATTAATTATAAATAAAGTTTTTGTAGATTGATTGATTTATCATGTTATTTGGTTTATTCTAGACGATGGAAACTAATTTTTATAAACATATTGATTTATCATGTTATTTGGCCTATTCTGGAGGACCAAAACTAATCCAAAGCTAAAAGAATAGGTTATAATTTTTTTGTTTGTTTCATTTTTCAAAACCTGTAAATACGGCATTAGTCGAGGGCATTAAAATTTCAGGAACATGCTTCTATATACATGAGCAGTAGGTCATACCAAATGAGGGCATAGAAGATGAGGTTGTAGCTAAACCACATGGCAGTTGCACAACAGTATTTCCACCATTTGTCAGTGGTCAGTGCATGTTTGTGGCGTGGTGTGGCCATCCAAGTCAGGTTACAGTGGGATGGACATGCTTCCATTTCCCATATTTCCATTACTATAGCACGTCCATAGGATCTATGTCACCTGATGAGCCTCCAATTCTTGCAAAACCATCTCAATATTTTGAGCCTCCAATTCTTGCAAAATGATCTCAATATCCTGAGCCAACTGCTCGCCCTAAGTTCTGTTGAAGTCCTCCAACTACTCAGCCTGAGTTCTACTGATGTCCTCCCTCTACTCCTTTCCATTAATCTTGCACAAGCTTCCCTTATTTTCTAGATGAAAAATCTCTGAGGGGACGCCATCCATTAATCTTGCACAAGCTTCCCTTATTTTCTAGATGAAAAATCTCTGAGGGGACACCATCTATAACATCTTTGATTTCCAATCCGAAAACATGAACGTTGGTTATGGGCCATTGGGCTGGTTTGTAAAGCTAAAGAATTGATTAAGTTGAACAAAACAATAGCCAAACGACCAGGGAAAATGAGGCAAGTGACACTTGGAGTCAAGGGGGTGTTTGGACTTCGGATAGCCCCTCTGTTGGCGAATCAAGGCCCATAGCCACTTGAAGGATCCACAGGCAGAAGGTTGGAGAAGGCTTCTTTCTCAACAAAGATCTCCCTTCTAGTGATGGTTCAAGCTCCCCTTAACTTAGTGAAACTGAAACCTGCATCGTCTTTCTAGCTTGATGGCCACATGCATCATTTACTATTGTAACCATTTCTTGGCATCTTGCGGCTCTTTTATTGCCTTGTAAAATACCCATGCTTTCCACACATGAATGAGTCTGTTGGCGGTTCAAAGAGGGCAATTTGAGGAGAATAAACACTCTACACGAGCATGTAATAATAGGTCCTGCAAGTAGGAAGAAGAAGAAGCTGGAATAAAGCTAGGTTGAGTGAGTGATAGAGGTACAGGTTACCTAAACGAGTTCGTGCTTGTCAGGATCCGTACGAGTCTTTGGTCTCACCTCATGCTAGTAGACGCTCCTACATGCTCCTTGTAATTTCTAGTTAAGCCATCTTGGCCTCCTGTGTAACGCCCTCGAGTCTCGGGCAGGCGTGCACGATGGGCAGGCGCCTCGTGCACGACGACGGGCGCTCCTTGGCACGACGACGCGCACGTTTTGGCACGACGATGGGCAGTGCGACGAGCGGGTGGGCGGACCTCTGACACTTGGCCGGACCCAATGATGGGTGGACCCGATGATGGGCGGACCTAACAATGGGCAGGCGTGCACGATGGGCGGGCGCCCCGTGCACGACGACAGGCGTTCCTTGGCACGACAACGAGCGCGTTTTGGCACGACGAGGGGCAGTGCGACGAGCGAGCGGGCGACCCATGGGCGACCCGTGGGCGTGGTCATACTACAGGCAGGTGCGGTTATGCGAAGGACGGGCGCAGCAAGTGCGACGTCTAGCCAAGCATAATGCGACGAAACAGCCGAGCTGTGGTGCGACGTTAGTATGCGACAGTATGGCGGGTAGGCGCAGTTCTACAACAAGCGAGCACGGTGATGCGAAGGGTGGGCCGAGCTACAATGCAGCGAACAACGATCCATACACGTGGGCCATGAGTGCAACGAACATCTGAGCCATGAGTGCGACGAAGAATTGTATATGCGACGAAAGGAAACGCTTGTGTAAACCAAGCGTTGAGGCCTTATTGTATATACGATGGACCTATGTTTATATGTGGTGGTTTATGAGCCAGACCGATGTGTTAAAACATGTTTTATGGGCGTGGAGTGGAGGATATGGGGGTCAGCCTTAAGGTTGGACAGCTCTCTCCAAATGAATAATAATACATGTAAAAACATATCATGAGGTGGCTTGTACGCATATGTGGATGTGCATGGATTAATTAAAATAAAAGATGTAATAAAATATAATATAAATTAAAAATACGTGGGCTTCATATGTTAATTAGGGAGGTCGGCCATAAGATAAGAAACCCCCTTAAAACATAAGGAAGATGCGTATATATGGATGAGGATGAGCTTCATTCTCATCATCGAACTTCACTTGGAAGATCCTCGCATAAGGACAAAGGGAAGTGCAAAGGTCTTGAGGAAGATGTACATTCCTCATGCGCATAAGGAAAAGAAGGTCTTGCATATTTTGATTGGGTTATGCGAAAGTTTATCTTGGTTAAGGAAGTTGTATACATGGTATTATGTAGGGTTGTATGAGCGTGTGAGGACCCGCTCTTGGGCATGGTGCATAATAGTGTATGTAAAGGCTGTCTTATGCCTTGTTGTAAATTATTCTAAGTGTTGGCCTTGGGTTTACGCCAGGCACACTTGTATTGTATTATTGAAGAAATTTGATATAATATATTGTGGGCAGACTTTACCGGGAGTTGCCCCTCCCTTTACATTTATGTGCAAATGTGATGTTTTCGGTTTAATTACATTTCGGTTGATGAATGTGTTAAGTGTAAATAATAAGCTTTTACTTGGTTAATGAAAACAAACTAAGTGTGTTTATGTGGAAGGCGTAGTCCATGTGCACGAATCTTGGGAAAAAGAGCGTGCACGGTGGTGTCGCACCCGCTCGATTAAAAAAAAAGAGATTGGGGGCATGACAGGTGGTATCAGAGCTCGGTCTAGAGCTGGTGAGCAAGGTTGCTCGCGACGGTAAAAGTACAAGGTATGGCAGGTTTTGAAGAATGTAAAAGGAAGTTCTTAGTTATCTTGGACCGGTTGGAAAAGATGATGAAAGAGCATCCTCGGGTTCGTGAAGAGCTTGCAGCCTTGGGAAAAGATGTTAAAGAACTTCTTCAAGCCGGTTGGACAATGGAGCAAGAAGCAGTTGCAGATTGTGCAAACCATGAAGAGGAAGTCATGATAGAAGAAGATGCTGCAGACTTGTTCATGATGAAAGTCGAACTTGAGGATGATCAAGTTGGACTAGGATCACACAGTTTGTGAGCATGGACAGATGAGGACACTCGTATGGAAGAACACCATGATGATGAGGACATGATGGAGTATGAACTTGAAGCTGATCAAGTTGGACCATGATCGTGCAGCTTGTCAACATGGATGGATGAAGACTTGGATGAGGACACTCATATGGGGGAACCTCACGACAATGATGACAAAGTAAGTATTGATACTTGTGTTTCATTTGGGCATTTAGTAGATGGACCGTGTGCAGAGAAGGGCAAAGTCAGTTTGCCTGTGCTAGAGGACATCTTATCATGGATGTATATGATGGAACCTTGTATGGAGAAGCAAGGGTTGTCAACTATTGCAGGACTTGTTGGAGCTATTTGTGGCCTTATGATGAGAGGTGCAAGGGCCCGTGACAAGGGAGGAACTTGATAATCATTGTAGATGATTGGGTCATGCTTTAGCCACATGGCTAAGTGCCCGACATGACTCATGGACAGTTGAAGAGGGCACACACTTGATGATGTTTTGGGTGGACTTCTCATGGCCGAGACCAAGAGATAGTCTTGATGGACACTTTGATGGAGGGACCATGATGAAGAAGACTCATGACATGATGACTTGATGATGAGGTTGGTGACCGAGTTCACTAAACCGAAGATTACAGCTTGGATGAGGATGATTGATGTTGTGATGTACTTGGTTGGACTACATGGACAACATAGTCATGGACATCAGGTTGGAGACTTTAGGATGGCACATTGCAGATGATGAAGAGGGCTTCATGGACCTGAATGAGGTACATTGAGAGTTGATTACTTGGATGGAGTTGTGGGCAACCATGGAGCATTCCTACTACATGAAGAGCTGAGGCATCTTGCAGGGACCTTTTGGCTGAGACTTGTATGCTTGCTGAGGTATTGGTTGGGGATGGTTTATGGAGCTCATGATGACATGAGATGGTTGCGACTTTAAGGACATCATATATGGTGAACTTAGATGTCTGATGCATTGAGGAGCTGAGGTCAGATGACTTTGATGCAGTATGGGATGCATACTTCCAAAGTACATGTATGGGCATGGCTTGGAAGAGTGACTTGATGAGGAGGATCGATGGGAAACTTTGAGGTGATGGGGTCACGATGATGATGATGATGCCTTGGTGGTAGTACTTAGGCATAGGTTGAGCCGAGACTCAACTACTTTACAGACATGATGATGTTGGGATAAATGTGGCTGATCACTTGTAGCACATTGACACCAACTATCGTGGACAACATGTTGCAGATGAGGTGGATGGAGTTCCATGGACCTGAGCATGGATTATGGGAGTTGATTCTTGATGAGTCGAGGATGTGACAGGGTGCTTTGGGGAGCGACTGATGGTGGCATGAGGATGTGCATTCTCATTGTTTGGGCATGATAGTTGGATTGATCACCCGACTAGTTCAAACATGGGAGCTAGGAGTGCGCAAAGATATGTTGGCATTATGTTGGAGTATCAAGGCAGCAGTTCACATGAGGACAACATATGGTGATTAAGATGACTTCCTGTTGATGATGATCTTGGTGGAGAGCTACCAAGATGGTATGTTGTCGAGGACGACAATGATTTCAGGTGGAGGAGAATGTAACGCCCTCGAGTCTCGGGCAAGCGTGCACGATGGGCGGGCGCCCCATGCACGATGATGGGTGCTCCTTGGCACGACAACGGGCGCGTTTTGGCACGACGACGGGCAGTGCGACGAGCAGGTGGGTGAACCTCCGACACTTGGGTAGACCCAACAATGGGCGGACCCGACGATGGGCGAACCTAACGATGGGCAGGTGTGGACGATGGGCGGGCGCCCCGTGCACGACGACGGGCGCTCCTTGGCACGACGACGGGCGCGTTTTGGCACGACGACGGGCAGTGCGATGAGCGAGTGGGCGACCCATGGGCGACCCGTGGGCACGGTCATACTACATGCAGGTGCGGTTATGCGAAGGATGGGCGCAGCAAGTGCGACGACGGGCTGAGCATAATGCGACGAAACAGCCGAGCTGTGGTGCGACGTTAGTATGCGACAGTATGGCGGGTAGGCGCAGTTCTACAGCAGGCGGGCGCAGTGATGCGAAGGGAGGGCCGAGCTACAATGCAGCGAACAGTGATCCATACACGCGGGCCATGAGTGCGACGAACATCCAAGCCATGAGTGTGACAAAGAATTGTATATGCGACGAAAGGAAACACTTGTGTAAACCAAGCGTTGAGGCCTTATTGTATATACGATGGACCTATGTTTATATGCGGTGGTTTATGAGCCAGACCGATGTGTTAAAACGTGTTTTATGGGCGTGGAGTGGAGGATATGGGGGTCAGCCTTAAGGTTGGACACCCCTCTCCAAACGAATAATAATACATGTAAAAACATATCATGAGGTGGCTTGTACGCATATGTGGATGTGCATGGATTAATTAAAATAAAAGATGTAATAAAATATAATATAAATTAAAAATACGTGGGCTTCATATGTTAATTAGGGAGGTCGGCCATAAGATAAGCAACCCCTTAAAACATAAGGAAGATGCGTATATATGGATGAGGATGAGCTTCATTCTCATCATCGAACTTTGCTTGGAAGATCCTGGCATAAGGACAAAGGGAAGTGCGAAGGTCTTGAGGAAGATGCGCATTCCTCATGCGCATAAAGAAAAGAAGGTCTCACATATTTTGATTGGGTTATGCGAAGGTTTATCTTGGTTAAGGAAGTTGTATACATGGTATTATGCAGGGTTGCATGAGCGTGTGAGGACCCGCTCTTGGGCAAGGTTCATAATAGTGTATGCAAAGGCTATCTTATGCCTTGTTGTAAATTATTCTAAGTGTTGGCCTTGGGTTTACGCCAGGCACACGTGTATTGTATTATTGAAGAAATCTGATATAATATATTGTGGGCAGACTTTACCGGGAGTTTCCCCTCCCTTTACATTTATGTGCAAATGTGATGTTTTTGGTTTAATTACATTTCGGTTGATGAATGTGTTAAGTGTAAAGAATAAGCTTTTACTTGATTAATGAAAACAAACTAAGTGTGTTTATGTGGAAGGCGTAGTCCATGTGCACGAATCTTGGGAAAAAGAGCGTGCACGGTGGTGCCGCACCCGCCCGATTAAAAAAAAAAAAGAATGGGGGCTTGACATCCTGCATGCTATGGTAGAAGGCGATCGTGCTTTACCAGAGAAAGCCACCAGAGCAAAGCCAATCGCTGGAGCAAACCATGCCAGTGAGGAAACCACAGAAAACCACAAAAATATCAAGACAACTGTGGAAAAGATAGGCTTGATGGAGAACAAGTTTGCTGAGCTATTGAGCAGCTTGCATAAGTTAGTCCATGAAGCAGCCGAAGCAAATCCTAGTTGCCGGAGAAAACCATGCCAGTGAGGAAACCACAGAAAACCATAGTAATATCAAGGCGACTATGGAGAAGATAGAGTTGATGGAGAACAAGTTTGATGAGCTATTGAGTAGCTTGCATAAGTTATTCCATGAATGACTCCATTGGTGATTCAGAGAAGGCAATTTGAGGGGAATAAACGCTCTAGGCAAGAAATTAATACTAGGTCCTGCAGGTAGGGAGAAGAAGAAGTTGGAATAAAGCTAGGTTGAGTGAGTGATAGAGGTGTAGGTTACCTGAACAAGTTCATGCTTGGTGAGTCCTGTACGAGTCTTTGGTCCCACCTCATGCCAGTAGCTACTCCTACATGGTTGTGTGCATCCTGCAATTTCTAGTTAAGCCATCTCGACCTCTTGTGTGCTAGGGTAGAAGGTGGTCGTGAGCTGGTACGGAGCAAGCTGCCGAAGCAAAGCTAGTTGCCGTAGCAAACCATGCCAGTGAGGAAAACCACAGAAAGCCATAGTAATATCAAGGCAACCGTGGGGAATATAGAGTTGATGGAGAACAAGTTTGCTGAGCTAATGAGCATCTTGCATAAGTGAATCAATGAAGTAGATAACTTCATGTCCTAGGTCAACCTCCCAATCCTGCAGCTTGAAAGAGGCCCGCTGACACGTGAATGAGAATTTGCTCCTCGCATGTACCTGTCTCAATTTCATACTCCATTGTGAAGTGCTGATGTGGGTTGCATGCAAGCATGATGTGGACTCGCAAGTTTGTCACCTTGTTTTTATCTCCTGATGTGAAATATTGTCTTAGTAAATATGAAGATTTTGATTATAGGTTTATTCCCCTGTTCTTGTATGCATGAACGTTTTATCTCAACTATGTGAATTAGATTTTGAAGCTAGGGTGCAAGCATGACTAGTAAGGTCCATTAACCCAACTCAACATCCCCCCGTATTATTGTTATTTGCAAATCTTCCATTATGTGTGTTTCAAATTGTAGTAATTTTGTGTTGATAGAGTAATAATTTTGGTATATTAATATATCCATAAACGCCTATACCAGTATCTTAATTTCCCTTTAACATATATATTGTTCTCATCAATGAAATATTAATTGCACACATCTAGAGAACTTGGAGCGATAGTGCAAAGGTCGATACAAATATTATATCGGCTTTTAGTTAAGTGCCCTGGTGTTATCATATGATATCTATGCTTTGTTTAGTGATGGATCAAGTATGGTCTCTGACCTATATGTTCGGTTTCTTTTAAATATTGGTTTCGTTGTGAGATTTAGTCATTCGTGGTCGGATTCGAGAGCTTCCAGTCTTAGTAGTTATTTTCCTTTGAGATCAGGTCATACCTACCTCTGTCCTTACCTTTGGTTCGAATTGACAGTGATTCCCTTGCGTTATTTTTTTAATGCCCGATCTAGATCTTGTTTGAGGTTTCTGGGTTGTCGAATGAGTCAGATCTAGTTTTGGAGAGTGCGTTGAAGACACGTTGACTTGATAAAACTTTTATGCATCTTGATAAAATTGAGAGACTTTATGGTTCTTAGTTTGACAATTGAGGTGTGCTTGATCCAGGGCATCCATTCCTTCCAAGATCTTTGATAGTTGTGTATTTGATTTTATTAAGTCACTAAGATCTTGTAAATTTCACTGCGCGGAGGAACCGCACTAAGTATAGTAACCTGTGTTAAAATAGTAGATCGAGACTTTTTTTTTTTTCAGAATGATGGTGTGATGTTTGTTTCAATAATTCCCCATTTGACTCTATTTGTTTATTTACCTACATAATATCATTGTAAATTCTGTTTTTATTAATAGTGGTTTCAAAACATTTTCTTGTGGATTGTGTTAATGATAGCAGTGTGATTGAAGAATATTATGTCTGCATATACAGTGATTTATTTTTTGTTCCCTAGGCTCAAGGCATTTGGACACAGAAGTAACTGGTATTCTTGGGGTAAGTAGTATCTGATCTAGCAATCAAATTCTAAGAATAAATTCTGGTATTCTCATGGTAACCCACATCTGCATCTAGGAATCAGATTTTGATATCTACATCTACGAATTAGATTCTACCTTAATGTGCATTTGGGACTAACTATAAGTTGGTCAGATGTTTAAGATCATTTTGGAAGAAAATATACTCACAGATCTTTATATAGATGACAATGGCAAACTTAGCAGAAATGAGTTATGGTCTTCCCTTGTTCAAATTGGACTCGAGATGGGTGTTCCTCCCTTCACAGTTACCCCTGATGGTGATGCTCTTCTGACAAACATTTTAAAGAAGCATGGGGTATAAGCGACCAAACAGTTAGCGCAGGCTCAGTTTGCTCAATTGCTCTAGGGTATCTTGCAAAATCTGGGTCATTCACAGTTACCCCTGATGGTGATGCTCTTCTGACAAACATTTTAAAGAAGCATGGGGTATAAGCGACCAAACAGTTAGCGCAGGCTCAGTTTGCTCAATTGCTCTAGGGTATCTTGCAAAATCTGGGTCATTCTCTGGTTTTAAAGCTCATTCTTATCCAAGATATTAAGGTCTTCAATGGCTTACAACTGAGAAAATTTATGGCATAGGAAAAACTTTTAGACCAAGTGAAAGGTTGAGTTTGGCAAACTTGAATTATAGAGACCTGTTTTAACATAGGAAGTTTGTTTTAGCATTCGGTAAGAAAAGGAAAAGGCTAAGTTCGACAAATTTGAATTCTGCAAGCCTGTTTTAACATTCGGCCAGAAATAAAGTATGTTTTAACATTCGACCAGAAAAGGAAAAGGCTCATTGTCAGTTGTACAATTTTGAACTCTAAGACTTTGTAAATTGCTAGTTTGCTAAATTCGATTGGCAAATTCCATTGGCAACGTCTACTGCCTCGGCAGGGATTTGCTGCTCCGCAACTATTCTTGTTGATGTAGAATTAATTAAATGACTGACCATGATAATGATATTTAGTTAAATTATTTCCTTAACCTATTTTAAGTTAAAGAGTTATGTATTATGGAAATTAAAATAATAAAATATGATTAGATTTTTTTAGTTATAGACATTTTTCACCATCTTTATAATTATTGAATTTTGTATAACTTAATTATTGTATTTTGTATAATTTTGTATATGTTGGTATGCTGAAAGATCACCCATTCAAATTTTTTTTAATAGGTGTTTACTTAAAAAAAGAAAAAAAAAACTTTGTATATGTTGGTGATTATCACCTGGCATTTAGATGCATATATTTATGTTAATTTATTGATGATGGTGTTGTTTACCATCCTAAACATGAATACGTTTTTAGACAATAGGTAAAACAACATTTAACAAGGGAGGCTGCATTGCAGCTAGTCCCTGCCTTTTGCTGGGAGAGCCCTAAGTATCGGACAACTCAGCCATATAATAAAGGACAAAGGCAATCAGCGAAAGCCAAATTAGCACTTCCCCTGCAAAGTCAACAAAAAGCTAGAAACAGAACAAGGTTGATCTCCAGCAGTCCATGGCTCATAAGAGTCCTTTCCTGCTTGCTCCTTTGCTTATGGATGGATCCCGGATAAGAACAAATTGAATCAGCTATCGCTCCTTGCCGTCAGTAATAGCTTGCTAGCGCCTACTACAAACTCGCTTTTAGTTATTAAGCTTGCTACCGGAATACTGCGCATGAAAGAGATTTTGAATTCACAATAAAGGAATAAGCTCTCTCTCCCTCGCTTTAATTAAAGAATACAGGATAATAACTCCCTTCCTAGCTTGGTGCTTGTTGCTCGCAGCTTGCATTGTTTCGGACTTGCCTTACTAAAGAGTTTAAGAAATAAACAGGATCATAACAATGAGCAAGAAAGAATGCAACCTGATAAAACCAAATACCCTGCAATGTAAATGTAATTCCACCTGGTTGTGGCCTTCAAGACCAGTAAATGCAACCCGATAAAACCAAATTCCACCTGGTTGCGGCCTTCAAGACCAGCATGGCTTGTAGAATGAAAGTTAAACATGAGATACTTTGCAAAAAATGCCATTGCTGCAACGATCTCCAACACTCCATGTGGGAGAGGCAAGTACCTGTTACAAAGCACAACACAAGAAAATCAAATCTTCACAAACTTTAGCAAAATGACTAAGTTTTCGAGCTCTGTTCCCTCAATTTATTTCTAAAAATCGATAATATGAATCATGCTTCATGGTTCAAATGTGCATTTTTCATTCTTCAAATGTTCAATGAACACCGAAATTCTTAATCGAACAGTGCATTGCATTGTTATTTGTGGACAGTAGTACGTTAATGAAACTAGTTCTTTTTGGTCGGCATCCGCTAGCAAAAGTGCCCCCAAACCACTTATTACTTCGATACTACAGTCCAAAAATAGAAACTCCGAGGGTCAACAATTGTTTTCAGCCAGCCAGCAGCTCTACATTCCTCATCAGCCAGACAACGAGGCAATCCACCAACCATTGTAAACCGGCCAGCCGTACACTTATAATAAACAAGGCAGCCCAGCCCAAGCAACCATCCATTATAAGCCAGCAGCCAGTCAGACATGGCAGGTCTAAAGTCCAGCCAGTAGAATAAGTTCCTAGGCTTGACAGATCGGTGAACACGCACTTTCCCCACCTATAGGCAGGTATCTGGTCTGTCGGTAAGGGACCCTCCATGGGCAGGTGTGTTGTCCAGATGCGTAGTTCTATAAACGTAATGAAATGTAATAAAGCATGTGTTGGGCTGGCTTGGCTCTGTGATTCATCACAATAAATCAAAAATGATGTTATCTCTCTTTCATTCATTTTGGATGGGTGATGGCTGTGGATACTCGTAAGTAATAAGAATCAATATTGTTTTTTGGCTCAGAGTAAAGGCATATCAAAAAGGCAGTAAATAGGAAGTATAAACACAAGTCGTTCTTTATTGACATTCTTTTTTAATATACTCTACAAAACTTTGCATAGTGGCAAATATATGTAAAGTATCAAAGATTTCATGTATGTCGAGGAGTGTGTTAATAAAGTTAAAAAAAAAACAAGTGGAACCCAAACAGATCGAATAATATATTTAAACTCAAAGACATGGAATAATATATTTAAACTCAACCTTAAGGAAAGCACTTGTTAGTAGGAGTTTGCATGCCTTTCACGTGTCAGTGGCAGTGCATGCATTTCCCACTAGGCTAGAGTAACCGCAATTACATGTTATTGCGCTCGAATCCCTTGAGTCTGCATTCCGATAAGCAGGATAGAATCCGGAGGCATAGGAGTTGAATTAAGATCAAATGCTAGTGAGCACGAATCCTTTGTTTGTTTAGCCACGAATCCCTCTTGTTTTGCGTTGATTGTGAATCCCTTCTTGAAAGCCTTCTTCCCTGCTTCCGCAACCTAGAAGAGAGCAAGAGCTGCAACAGAGGGTTCCAAAAGGGGAGGGCGGTGACCCTTGCTGAATATCGAGAAGGACGTTTTTTTTGAAGGAGAAGAAAGAAAGGATGTTTATGTAACCATTCTGAATCAAAGCGACGCTACTCATGCTTATGCTACTACCGGTGGCTATCCAACTGGCTAGAGTCACAATACAATGCGCATGCAAAGAAGGTTCATCCGACCAAATGGCTCTGCTTTATTGAAGTCTCATGAATGTTTTGTATCTACACCACTCGAAGAAAACAACTGTCTAAGTCAATGTGAAGTATGCAGTTACCAAACCAATTGAGATGGCCAGAACCATGACACCATGCTTGCCTATTAAATTAAATTCGCATGCAGTTTCTGAAAATTGAAGATGAGATGAGATGGAAAGTCACAAGAATAAGGTATTTTCAAGGAGTTTTCACAGAAATGGTCTTCTCTCTTTGTTTATTCATGTTGTCATGCTATGAATTTTCTTATATATTGCATCACTCGTGCAGATCACTGTACTTATGGCCTAGATAAATCGAATAAACGAGGAGAATCAGAAGCTCAAATCTATGTTGAATTGTGCCTGTTACAGATATAACCACCTGCAAGAGTACATCAGGCCTATGTTGCAATAGGGGAATGGCGTTGATGGGAGCCAGGTATATCGTACTGTTTTGTTTTCGAAGCTAATTTCATTTCGGGATCATTAGGGTTGGGGAATCTCAAAATTTCTTAACATGGTTTACCTTCTAATTTCATAGTTATTCAATCGAGATAACTCAAGCGAAGACAAACTGTGTCGAAGGTCTATTAATGTCGACTCCAGCAGCGCAGTTTCGCACCAATTTGCTCACTATAGGGGTGATCGTGAACAAAGCAGAGAAAATGTGGAGAAGAATGCCAAGTTTATGGAAGATCAGCAGCTGCCTTCAAAAAAGAGGAAGAATGGGATGATCGATTCAGTCATTGAACAGACGGAGGAGTCGCTGAGAAAGAAGCCTCAGGTGATGACCAAGGGCTCCGACAAACACACTGTAGAAGAGCCGCCCACCGACTATCGACTGTTTCTCTTGCTCCAAGTCTACATCCTGGGGCATATATGAAAATGAGTAAGTTGTTATTACTCCATAAATACCTCAGATGTAACTTGCTAATACATAATACCTGATGTAACTTGCTAATACATAATACCTATTTGTAGACAACCACCAGGTCAACCGCAGCAAAGGAAACATCAGCTCCTCATCCTCTCAGCGTTCGTTTCTAGGTAGGCAGGTACACTTTGCACTTTGTTGTCCTTTGAGTGTCAAAGTTGCTACTGCTATCGATCTTAAACATGAGATTGTAGCCCTCATATTGGAAAGGTATACTGAAATCAAGTCATCAAATTGGTTGAAATATTCAACTGTGTGTCTTTGTGTGTTTATATATGTTATTAATCTACTAATTCCAATTCTATGTACCGTTTATACTCAATGTCCAACGATATGAGTTGGCTAACTTTGTCTCGGCGGCCAAGCTTCAAATACCCATGAAGGCAGTTCAGTCGCCTTGCCCATAATCTGTCACAACAATTTTCACTCCCTCGCTTCTACACATCCGGTTCCATTTCTGTATAACTGAGCGACAACAACTACATCATCTTCATCCATATTTCTACCAAAGAACTCATATCCACACGCTCCACCGGCGTAACTGCAACAAAGGAAGCATTAGCAATAGTTTCGATGATGATGGTTACCTTGTAGCAGGCGCCGCATTCGGTTGCATTTCTGTATAACTGAGCAACAACAGCTACATCACCTCCATTCATATTTCTGCCAAAGAACCCATATCCACACGCTCCACCGGCGCAACCGCAACAAAGGAAGCATCAGCTCCTCATCTAGACAACCACTGGCGCAAGTGTAGCAAAGGCAACAACCTCGTGGTTTAGACAGTTTTAGGATAGTTTCAGGAAGAGGCACAGAGACATACACCTACATCCACCTGTAACACATGCACACATACACCTATGTGCACCTGTAACGCATTCACGCAAATAAAATGTAGCTACCTACTACAATCACATTATCTAATACCCCATTGTTTATAAGTTACCATTTAATGCTTTCGATTAATACCAGCATTAATTTACCAATTTTAAAATGCCAAGCAAATGCGAAGCAAAGATATAAAAATAGCCTATGTTTTTGCCTCCTCGCGAAGAGGCCAAATAAGGTAGCGAAAAAAAATACGCTATCAAATATGCAGTGTACTTGTAAAAACTTTGCTCATTTCTAAAAAAATTTGCTCATTTGTAATTGTAACCAGCTTAAATTAATGTTAAAAGGCCACAATTCGATTACTATAGTCCCTGGCCATTCCCAGATGGCAGGGACTAATAAAAAGTGATATTACTTTTTCAAACATTTTTTATCATAAATCCACAAAATTTCTTTTATAGAATGTTTTTGAATTGTTTGGATGACATTTTCATTACGAATGTCATGGCATTAGTCTTTATGTGTTTTATTCTCATGTTCAAATATTTTTCTTGCATTTTCATTTTCTATTACAAGTCAATTATTCACTAATTGAGCATTTTCATTTTGATTATAATGTAGAAATAATTAAATTATTAAAATCCACCCAAATATTTCTGAGCTCAATACTAGACATTATTGAATTTTGTAAGGAAACAATAATAATGTTATTCGTTCACCTTGAAATTGGTACAAGTGAGAGGAAAAAAAACATACAATTATCAAGAAAAATATAATACTACATCAATACCTTACATTTATCAATTAAGTAAGTCAAATTGGATTAATAATAGTTATTACTATTAAGTATTATTTTATTAAATTGAAATAGTGTTGGAAGTGAGGTTAACTAGTCCATTTTATGTCCAGAAACAAGGAGTTGACATCTATTCCATCTTAAGAAATGAAATAAGCCACTTTGACAAAAAAATTAAACCTAGTCACTAATGGCATGTAATTTTACTAATCATTGTTTCATTCCACATTCCTCATTTCTTCACATTAGTCACATTTACATCATAAAGATTTTTTTTAAAACACATATTTCCAATGAATTGAGGTTTCACATTGATTAATTCAATTTTTCTAAAATGTAGTAATAAGACTCATCTTTAAATGGTCCTAGAACCCTAAGAGAAAAATTTCATGTTTAAGGTTCCCATCAATTAGGTAGAGTTACATCTTTTAGAAAATTTCTACCGAATTCAAAACAATTTCCACCGGAAAAAATGTTAAGCTTTTTGAATAATTAACTTATCTTCTCATTGTGTAACATATTAGTATAATGTGAAATGATGAGAATAAATAATATTGGAAAGTGGTTGATGATTGATGCTGTCACAAGGGTAATTCATTTAAATGTAACCTCTAGTATAAAACTCATAAATCATCAAAGTGATCCTTTTCTTAGTGCATTACAATACACGTGTTAGTTCACTATGCATCCATCTCACACACTTAATAAAAATATCATTAATGCATAAATTCTTATAAATCCATTATTGGTGTCATTCACAATTCATGTGTCCACTAACCCTAGGAAAATTTGGTTAATAAATCCATTGAAAAGGAATAAAAAAGAGCCATAAATTGATTTTCAAGCTCTCACATATCCTATCATAGAGGCCCTTTTCTTCATTTATGGATATTTGAGAAACTAAAAAATGATGAGGTTTTGGCATACATTTTATCGAGCATATATTTTTTAATTATTTTGTAGATAAATATGGTGGCTTTTATTGGAGTTGTAGCGAGACATAGAAAAAAAAAAAAAGAGAGGATTCCAAGGTTTTTTTCCATGCTAATATAAGAGACCATTTTAAGGTTTTTTTCTATGCTTATAGTGAATAATTATTGAATTAATTAGATGGATTGTAAACTAAAATTGTTTCATGGATTTAGAGGGTTGTTAAGTCACAAGATATCACAAGTAATTTAGGGTTTTGCACAAGATTTGTTTGGTGTGAGTTTGGAATTTTTTTAGTTGAATTACATTGTGAGATATGTGTCTCTTTAAAATATTTCCTTTTCATTTACGATTTGGATGTTTAGTTTTCTCATGTATAGAAACCCTTGAAAAACATAAGATGTTAATTTTATTCCAAAGTGTTTTTCTAATAACAAGGAAAGAGTGTGGGTCAAAGGGTTTCAGAGCTATAATGGTGAGTGTAGTATACCAAATAGAAATATTCAGAAAAAAAATTTAATGTAGAGATTTTTAGTCAAACTAAAAAAATTACATAGTCAAAATCCTTAATCTAAAGTCATGATTGTTACTCCAACTTTGAAGAACTTCATAAATCCGGGAAATCTACATATAAAGATTTTCCGATGATTAAGTTACTCGAAATCGAAATAGGTGAAATAGTCGAAGCTAAAAGATAACAGAATCTCTTAAATATTTGTCCGTTCGGATCAAGTTACTCCAAATCGAAATGGGTGAAATAGTCGAAGCTAAAAGATAACAGAATCTCTTAAATATTTGTCCACAAACGGCCAAAATCTCAGGAGAGGTGCCAAAGAAAGCATTGCGATCTGAGAAATGAGAACATTTCTCAGCAGAAATGAGTAATTAATCATTGAAAACTGCAATATCAGAACAGAGGGTTAACTTGGGTATTTTTCATGAAATTCAACCCAAAGAATTTAATAAGACTCACCAGTAAAAGGCCCTTAATCTCATCATTCGTGAGCATTCCTTCTTCGTTGTCCCCGTCACTTGTAAAAGCCAAAAGAATACTCAGAAAATCGGCCTTCCCTCCATTGCACGGTGCAGCTTGGTGCTCCTTTATCATCTTATTTAAGAACTCATCCATCCTTATGTGCAGCTTCTTCATCTTGGTCCGTACGCCATCCAGATCCATCCAAGCAAAAGACGGCACGAAATCGCCAGTAACAGCCTTCACAGTCAAATCCATTAGCTCTACCACCGTTTCACGGTATTCCCTTGTCGCTCATGTTCGAGAATAGACTTTGCGAGCATCCCGACCTCTGCTTCTCGCACGGGCTGCAGATCGTCCAGGGCCTTGCCGCCAAGCAAATGAATGTTACAGATCTTGCGCATCAGTTTCTAACGGGGGCCGTAGGGAGCCGAGGCGATCCCTTTGGAGTTGTAGCTAATGTATTTGGAGGCTGAGTTGCCTGCCAGTTGGAGAAGTTGAGGTCGTTCGTTTTAAGGGACGCCTCCGCTATCTTTGGCGACGAGACGACCACAGTGTCGATTGTCCCGAGCTTCAAATACATAACCGGACTGTATTGCTTCGATAGCTCATAGAGTGAGCGATGGGGCATCTTGCGCAGAAGGGAAGACTGCCGAATACAGGCCATCCAGACGGACCCGCGGGAAACCGTTTCCTCGGAATCCGTTTCACCGCGCAGATCAAACCTATCGCAAGGAGAATTAGACTCAGCACTTGACCGACGCTCAGGCTCGCAAGAGAATTCGGAAGTGAAGCAAGCGATGAATCCATGGCCGTCTCCGTTTTACATTAAATTTCATAATGGTCTCCCTCAGTTATATTTTGAATGGTAGTCCTCCTCCAAATGGTCATGGTCATGGTTCTTATGATGAACCATATTATCCAAAATACTCTTCTTAACACTATTAGTGAGTTAAGTTATCTGCATGGTGCTTAATACTTGTCCATGAGTTAAGTTATCTGCATGGTGCTTAATACTTGTCCATGCTATAGGTAAAATAAATGTTTATAAATGTTAATGTGGGATGTACATGTATATTTGATGTTCATATATGCATGTTAATTATTATTAAAGGTTAACATATTATATATATATAAAAAGTTGAAATAAGTATTTTAATATATTATAAATTTTCATTATAATTAATTACTAGTTTAGATTCATTTAAGATCACATCTATCGAGATTTTGATTTTTTTAGACATTCTAGGTTTATAATAGATTCAGTATTAGATAGATATAGGTTGGTTTTATTTCCATCTCTCTTTTATCACTCCTTTATCTATCCACCTCTATCATTGTATGTTTTTGCTTTTCCCTCCATATATAGAGTTAGTATATGTCATGATATATTAATATATATTATGATATAACACATTGAATATCATATTAAATTTAATATTGTATTAATACAAAGTTATTAAATTTAATAATATCAATATTAGATTTAATAATGTTTTTT
>APFE030449879.1:0-34793 GCA_000404065.3 Pinus taeda | reverse complement strand
ATTATATATAATTTAAAATTCAACTAATTTTAACACAATCATTATCATTAACAATATTATATAAAACAAAATACACCATATATAAAATAAAATATAGAGTTTAAGATATAGATTATTTTAAACATAAGATAACAATAGAGTTTAAGATGAACATCGAAAATCACGTTTCTTCTTATTCAATATAAGTGGAGTGCTTGCGATTATAATATGTTGTTGGGCAGTTTTCATTGTCTCAAAATATGATGGTTGCCTAGAAAACATGAATGAAGCGGGATACTTGGATAAAGTTTATAGTTGGCTAGTTGGATAAAGTTTTTGGCACAAGTTATTTCTTTTTCCCTTTTACTATCTATTATGCACTTGATGTCATGATTCTTGTTCTAATAGTTCGAAATTGACTTAAAAATAGGGTTACTCGTATATTGAGTATCTTTATTTCAATCCAAGAGGAAGCTTCTAGTTTTTCTCGGACTAACTCCACACTTTAGTGTTTATTTAGTTTCATGGTAACACTATACGAAGCATATTTTTAAGGTAAAATAAATTTTTGTGTGAGAAGGTTATTTTTTATTTAGTAATTTTACATTAAACTTTAATATCAATTGAATTGGCTTAAATATAAAATTTAAGATAAAAAAGTTTGAGATAAAAATAATTTAAAAGGAAATTTTATATTTAAGACAAAAATATTTGAAGACAAAAAATTTTATTTGGGACAAAACAGTTTGAGACAAAATTATTTTAAAACGAAAAATTATATTTAAGATGTCAATGGTCACTTAAGACAATGTCAATTAAGATGAAACCCATTTAAGACAATTAACAATTAAGACAAAACCATATCAATTTAAGACAATATTATCTAACAACTACAAAATTGACTTTGACAATGCGCCCTAAGTCCGCTAGCTTGTAGGCTACTACAATCTCGCACCTATAACAAGGCTGCTATTTCACTTAGCATTCACGTTATCTTTTATAAAGACAACGATCTTCTTAGCTCTTCATTTTGTGAGGGTAGTCGACTCTTCAAAACTTGACAACCTTTCCTAGTGGGAATTCCCGAACATCAATTCCTCTTTTGTCCCTTCGATCTTTGTTGATACGATTCGAGACAATTTGTATTTCATTGCATTCGACACTACTACAAGGAGGGGATTTTAAGATAATTTTTTAAGACAAAATAAATCTTTTGTCTTAAAATTTAATTTTGACTTAAAAATTCAATGCGAGATCCTAGTAAAAAAGGTTAAGGTAAAGGATTATGGATTTTTCTTTACACTATTGATGGGTTCTTCAGGAAGTAGAGTGATTGAGGCCCACAACAACTTATGGGATTTAGGGTTATGGAGGCCACAACAAAGGTGTTCCTAGTGAGAGGAGTGATTCAATCACTTTAACTCGACTTGGAGAGGTAGTAACATAGTTGGAGTATTTTTCAGGGTCTCCATCGATTGTGTTCTAATCTATTTTTTTCATTTATTTTGAGCACTACTTCTATCCACTGGTTTTTATTAGCACATGTTGTGCTGGAAATCCTAACTGTTATCAGCAACAAGGATTAGATTCAAGTCAAGGAATGTTGAATGCAACAAGAAATTATCAACTTGATTTTGCCTTGATTAAATTGAATGATTTTGAATTTCCACATCAGAAGACAACTTGGATGTAGTTAACTTGTGTGACATGGCTTGTGAACCCATTTTACTCAATAAATTCGAGTTGGAGGAGTTATAGTTCATTTAAGCATGTTTGATTTCTAATTTGTAGCAATCAAAGTCAGTTATCTCAAGTTATTTTTAGTCAAACTAGTTCCAATTGTTGGAGGAACTAGTGGAAAGTAAATTGTGCAGTGGAATTTCAGTCAAACTCAATGATCATCCAGTTGAATGATCAATCAACCCAACATATCTAGTGCATGCTCAGGATTTGATTTCCCCAGTTATGGTGGAGATTCCAAGGAAATGTAACATTAGTTGTAGACTAGTATTCAATGTAAATTTGTTACATGCAGTAATATTATCAATCTTGGGAATTGTGCAATGCATTTTGGATAAATTCCTAAATAATAGGGCCTGATTTCGTAAGGAATTGCGCAAGGAAATATGGGCTCAAGTAGAGGAAGAAATTGACAAAATTTGGGTCAAAGCTCCTAACTGAGCAAAGAGATAGGTTATTCACTTGCAACTTGTGCTAAGTTGAGCAAAACAATTATAATACATCTTTATTCATCAAATTAATGCAAGCAGGCATTGGAGTTTTTGGAAAATTTCTTTCCCTAGGAATAATACTATGTGCATGTGTATTATTTCTTATTGCATGTTTGAAATTTTTGTTCTAAATTGTGAACTAACTTCAGCGGAGAAGTAGAGTATGTTTGAGTCTTCTGATTTTGATTATAAATTCCTGAGCAGTTGAAAATGTACACCATAATTTATATATGGTATCAGAGCAAGATTCACATTAGAGAATGAAATTTGAAGTTGTTTCTCAGGAGGTTCGAATTTCTAGTTGAGTGTAGCATGATATCTTTATATTTGAGAAGATGACCTTCAATGGGTTGAGGATAGAGTTTGCCTTGGAAGGAAACTTTAATTTCATCACATGGAAGGATCATATGGAGGTAGTATTCGATGACAATGGATCGATAGAATACATCAATAAATATGCTACAAAACCAGTGGAATCTGATGCCCAAAACAATGCTCAGTGGAAGAAATATGTAGCCAAAGCAAGGAGAATAATATTGGAGGGAGTACAGGACCACATTGTCACGAATATCCATGTGAGAGAAACTCCTTATGTGATGTGGAAAGCACTAATAAATCTGTTCTAGAATAGTAGTGACCCTAGGAAGTTGTCACCCAAGGATAAACTTCAAAATATTAAGATGAAGAAGAATGACATTATCTTGCAGTATATGATCAGGTTCACACAAGTTCATAATGAGATTATAGGAGTTGGTGTTACTATTTCAGAGGATGACTTGGTAATCCTAGCCTTTCTAGGCCTTCCCAAGAGTTGGCATAACTATCAAGATTCAGTGAACGAGAGGTAAAACTATTGAATTGGGAAAACTTATGGTATGATTTGGTATAAAAGGAAATAAGGTAGAATATCAGAGATCGGACCTCATCCAAGGGCGAGGATGAAGAAAAAATTACATTAGTTGGAAAGGGTAAGAAGGGAAAAGGGAATAAATCTCAAACCAAAGTAGAATCTAGCTAATGAGGCAAGAAGAAAGATTTGTCAGAAATTAAATTCTTCCATTGTCATGAATACAAACAATTTTCACAAAGTGTCCACACAAAAAGGTAAGCAAGAATACCTCAAGAGGAGCAACAAGTAAAGCCTTGGCTTCATAGTTCAAGCTTGACTTTACCCTTATCACATACATGGCCAACACAATGATGGGTAGTGTGTGGTACTTGGAATCATGTGCATCATTCCACATGAAAGTTTGTAGATATTCTTTCAGTGACCTGGAGGAGAACGATCTCCAGATAAACATTGATATAGGAGATGACAAAAGGTAAAACGTGATCGATATTGGTACAGTCACCTTTTAGAGGGAGTTGGGCTCCCCTCCCACGCTCAAGGATGTCTTGTTTGTTTCAGGCCTAAAGAAAGATGTCATATTTGTTGGAGTTTTGGAAGACCATGGTTATGATGTGATCTTTAGCAAAGGAAAACTATTCTAGGGACACATAGCCATGGCATAGGTGAAGCAGATCGAGGTTCATTTGAAGAACTTATATAAGCTAGATATGGAAGATTGTGCTACATCAAGCAATAAGATATAGAAAGTGGAGGGTTGCGATGTCGATGTTCCATGATCAGGACAACAAAACACATCTAGTCTGAGAAATGATCCACTCTGATGTTTGTGGACCTTTCTTGACAACCTCCATTGCTAGACACAAATATTTTGTAATTTTTATTGATGACTTCTCAAAGAAGTGTTGGACCCTCTTCATGTAGAATAATTATGAGACATTCTCGAAGTTCATAGAATTCAAGGAATTGGTTGAGAAAGAAGCCAACAAGAATTTGAAGGCTCCAGGAGCGATCATGGAGTTGAGTATGTTTCGAATGAATTTAAAAATTTATGCGCAAAAGAAGCCATTCAATGAGAGCTAACGACACCCCAAAACGCACAACATAATGGGGTGATAAGAGAAAGAATCATAGCATTGTGGGATTAGCGATGGTGATGTTGCATGACCATGATCTACCTCTACATTTATGGGTTGTGGCATGCAACACAACTATCTATTTGAAAAACTTGAGTCCTCATCAGATTCTTGATATGATTACACTAGAGGAGGATATTTCAGGGAGGAATGTGGATGTGTTGCACTTCAGGATTTTTGGAGCCTCCATTTACTGCAATGTCTGCAAAGAATCAAGGAAGAAGCTTGAGTCAATCGCATAATTGGGGGTATTTTTGGGTTACACAAAAACTCCTCACAACTACCAATGATAGTTGTATGAAGGGATGTAAATTTTAGTGAGGAGAAAGTGATGCAGTTCTCTCTTGAGAGGGAGTTGAAGATCACACTAGAAGAGGAGATTTTAGCTCTAAAGCAATAGCCTTGGGAAATTGTGGAGCAGCCACAAATTGAGAAGCAGCAATTGGGAACATCCACTCAAGAAAAACCATCCAGAGAAGGTGGTAAAGGTACCATGGAAGTTGATACACTTGTGCAAGATGCAAGGGAGCATGTGGGAGGTCCTTCAAATTTTCACAAGAAAAGGGGGTTACATGAGAGGTGTACCGACTACATGGCTCTGATGACTAATCTTGTAGAGTCTGAGGCATCTTCTTTCAAGGAAGAAGCAAAGAAACCTGTATGTATTGATGCAATGGTGGAGGAATACAAATCCATCATAAAGAATAGTGTTTGGGAAGTGGTCTCAAGACCAACAGATAAATTAGCAGTGGGTTCAAGATGGATCTTCAAGGTGAAGCGGGAAACAAATGGAAGCATAAAGAAGTATAAGGCCAAATTTGTGTCCAAGGGGTACTCTCAAGTTGAGGGAATTAACTATGAGAATACATTTTCTCTTATAGCAAGGTACTCATCCATTACATCAATTATTTCTCTAGTTGTGCAGATGGGGTGGAAGATCCACCACATGGATGTGAAAACAATATTTCTCAATGGGATTATTGAGGAGGAGGTGTACATTGAGAAAAAAAAAGGTTTTGGGATATTTGATTAGGTGTTTCATGTGTGAAAAATCAAGGGAGTGTTGTATAGTCTCAAAAAATCACCCTGTGCTTGGTACAGAAGGATTGATAGCTATCTCACCAGTTTAGGCTTCACCAAAAGTGAAGCGGATGCAAACCTCTATCACATTTTGGTAGAAGGTAAATTTCTTATTATTTCTTATATGTTGATGATTTTATTTTAACTGGCAATGAGAAACTAATTAGATCCTACAAGGAGGACCTTGCAAGGGAATTTGAGATGAAGGACATGGGTCTCATGCACTATTTCCTTGGGTTGGAAGTATGGAAAGGTGTTAAGGAACTGTTTGTCTCTCAAGGAAACTGTGCAAATAAGATATTGCAAATATTTTGAATGGAGAGTTGTAAACCCTTGGAGACACCTCTAGCGACCAACTGGAGGAAGGAGGATGCCAGTTTAGGTGAAGAACTGGATGCTATCATTTATCAGAACCTAGTGGGTTCACTCATGTATCTTGTGAACACATTACCAAATATGTGTTATGTAGTCAACCAGCTCAGCCAAGTTGTGGTTAGGCTAACCAAATTATTTTGGAAGGAAGTTAAGAATGTTGTATGGTACCTCAGAGGAATTACCCAATTTGGACTATGGTATAGATGGACAGAGGGCATCAAGTTGTGTGGCTTCATAAATGTAGATTGGAAATGAAGTCCATTAATATTTAAGAATACATCATGTGGAATTTTCAGTATTGGGACCACAATTGTTTCCTGGTACAACATGAAAAAAATATTTTTCATGCTCAGCCCAGCAGAAGTAGAATACATGAATGCAAGTAAAGCAGAATGTGAGGGGATTTGGATGAGAAATGTACTTGTTGGACTATTTTATTAGATGATGGATCCATCTGTGATCTACTGTGAAAATCAGAATTGCATCAAGATCTGTAAGAATATTGTATTTCACAATTGATCGAAGCATATAGATATTTGGTATCACCATTTACAGGATTGTGTGTAGAGGCAAATAATGTCGCTACACTACATTCTGACAGAGGAACAAGATGTTGATATTTTTCCAAAATATTTGTCAAGAGGGAAGTTCGAGTTCCATAGGTGAAGGATAAGGGTGGTTGATAATCCCTTTCTTGCTAAGAGCGAGTCTTAAAAAGTGCAACAAGAAATTATCAATTTGGATTTTCCTTGATTGAATTGAGAAAATTTGAATTTCCAGATCAGCAAACAACTTGGATGTAATTAACTTGTGTGACATGGACTGTGTCAGCTAGTTTAATCATTAAATTCAAATTGGAGGAGTTAGAGTTCAATTAAGAATGTGTGATTGCTAATTTGTAGCAATCAAAGTTAGTTGTCTCAAGTTATTTTCAGTTAAACTAGTTCCAACTGTTGGAGGAAATAGTGGAAGGTTAGTTGTGGAGTGGGACTTCAGTCAAACTCAGTGATCATCCAATTAACTAATCAATCATCCCAAAATAGCTAGTTCATGTAGAGAATTCAAGTTCCCCAACTGTGGTGGATATTCCAATCCAGTGTAACATTAGTTGTAGACTTGTCTTGAGTGTACAAGTGTTGCATGTAGTCAGATTATCAACCTTGGTAATTACACAATCCATTTTTAAGAAATTCCTAAATAATAGGGGCCTAATTTATTAAGGAATTATTCAAGGAAAGAGGGGTTGAAGCAGAGGCAAAAATTGACTGAGTCTGGGTGAGAGCTTCTAAGTGAGAAGAGAGATAAGTTATTCACTTGTAGTTTGTGCTTAACTGAGAAAGGAAATTGTAATACATCTCTATTCATCAGATTAATGCAAGCACGCATTGTGGTTTTTAGCATATTTCTTTCCCTAGGAAAGATACTCATTGAATGTGTGTTATTTCTTATTACATGTCTAAAAATTTTATTCTAAAATGTGAATTAACTTCCACAGAGTAGTAGCGTAGGTTTGTGTCTTGCAATTTTGATTAAAAATTCATGGGAAATTGCAAATATACACCATATTTTCTACAAGGATGGTGGAGGAAAATTACAAAATATCTGTTGGCACACAATATTCCTACTTTAAAACATCTATGACAACTTTTGTGAGAAGCAAACACTGAGGATAAAATATTGGATTCGATTCCTTTGGTTGGACTTATGAACCTATAAATTCACTATTTTTGTTCTTGTTTTTGATGAATTGTGTGCAGCAAGGTGGTTTACAAGATAGTAGTATGTGTTTTAGTAGATGAAAGGAAAAATCAAAATGGACTTGCCTATGTGCAGTTGGATGACTTGGATGTCAAATTTGATGGTGATGAACACAACTGGAGCTAAAGAAGAAGACGAGATTGTTTGTACAAATAGGTGTTTATAAACTTTGATTGCTTTGTAACTACTACACTAATAAAAGTTTGAGGACATAAAATTACATAAGATATTTTGTAATAAATTTAGTCATTATCTTTGTTTTAGTCTTCATTTGTTAATGTACTTCCTGCAAATCATTTTCATTTGGCTCCACTCTTATCACATGACAAAAAAGCTTGCATAAAGGGCTCGTGCACCTACCATAATATTTGATCTTCTCAAAGGGTGGATTCATAGACTATTGGAGTAAAAATGCACCCATGAGATCGCGATAATCAACACAAATACTTATGTACCTAGAATAGAGAGGTTAATGTATTATCTATAGGAATTATAAATATTTATACACTTACAACCACATTTGCAACATAATCCAAACTATTCGAATTGAAAAATGGTTGTATTAGAGATAGGATATAGTAGTCAAATAAATTGAATTATAGTTTATTTGTCTTAATCATTAATATGATAATCAAAGATAAAGTCAATAATCTAGGCTACAATTGCGGTATGCTACCAAGGTTAACCTTGTGCATAACTCGATTTAGTAATTATACTAGAAATTACTTGGTCAATGATGATATTATTGGTACTATATCTCTCTCTCTCTCTCTCTCTCTCTCTCTCTATATATATATATATATATATATATATATATATAAGAAGATAGATAGATATATTTGTGTGTGTGTGTCTGTAAAGGGGTAGTGGTATTTTACATCTAATGCTTGGAAAATTTTATATTTATGTTTACCTTCACCTTACCTTATAACATTATTTCTACTTACCACAATCATTCTTTGTTGTCGAGACATGTTGAATGGAGAAGAACCCGACATAACAACATAGAGAGTATCTGTGCAATATCATGGAATTTGTGCAAAAGAACTAGAAGGCTTTTAGAGATATACCACTAGGACAACAACTGGATTGAGGATTTGAGGACATCTTTAAACTAGAGGAATGGGAAATATGACATCACTACCCTATATCGACATCCCAAGGCATATAAGAATGAAATAGGGAAAGTCATTTGGGAGTTGTTAGCATTAGGACACATTCGACTAATCTCAAGCTCTTTTGCCTCATCCATAGCATTGGTTATAAGGAAGGATGGATCCCTAAGTATATGCATAAACTATCATGCATTACTTAAGAATACCATCAATAATTGATACCCTATCCCTAAGATTGAAGAATTGATGAATGAGTTGAAAGGGGATAAGTACTTCTCAAATATTTCTCGTTGCTTAGGTTATCACCATATCATAGTTCAGGAATAACACATTCTTAATAGAGATTTTAGATGTCACTACATGCACTATGAGTTTTTGGTGATGCCCTTTGTATTAACCAACACCCTCACCACACTTCATTTTTGTAGGAACCACATGTTCAACAAGCAATTATGCAGATTTGCATTGGTCTTCGTCGACAAAATCTTTATTTATAGTCAGACATAGGAGGATCATCTACAACATTTGGATGAGGTATTGAGAATGCTAGAGGCATGAAAATTCAATGCCAAAATATCCAATCGTGAGTTTGGCATGAAAAATATATTATATCTGGGTCACATAATTGGAGGCCAGGGCATCAAAGTACATTAGGAGAAGATTGAAGCCAATCTCAATTGGCCCCACTACCAAAATTTTAATAGAATTGAGGGGATTCTTAGGTATTTGTACTTATTATAGGAAATATATTAAGGGGTATTCGCAGTTGGCAGATCCACTCACTGGTCTAACTAAAAAGGGGGCCTTCGAATGGACAAAGGTAAAATAGAAGGCATTTGAGTGACTGAAGAAAATGATGAGTTCATGCCAAGTTTTATCCTTGTCGTAATTTTCCCAACCATTTGTGTTGGAGTGTGATGCCTATGGGGAAGAAATTGTGATTTTTTGGACAAATAACAATCATTTGATTTCTTTTCAGAGCAAGAAGCTCAATAATTGTCAACGTGCTTATTTTATCTATGACAAAGAAATGTTGGAAATTATGCATGAATTGGACAAGCTTTAGCCATATATAGTGCACAACAGTTTCAAGCTCAAAAATGATTATAATAGTATCAAATACTTTGTGAATCATAAAATCTGGTGTATATATAACATTCTTACAACAAACAAGTCAACACTTCCATAGGAATGTCCCCATTTGAAACTTGCTTTTGATAATTGTCACCTTCACCTTTGCACATTACGTATGGGAAGAAAGGATTGAGGGAATATGTTACAAAAGATGCCTTAAGGGTTAAATTTTTTATAGAAAATATTAGGAAGATCCATCTATACGTACAAGGGACACTACAAAAGCTAGAGGATAAGTATAAGGCCACACATGATCAACATAGAATAGGGAAATCATTCAAGGTGAGAGACAAATTATGGATACAGTTGAACGAGGAGATGCTATAGGGTCTTGGTAATAAGATCAAGGATCTAAGATATGGTCCCTTTAAGATACTAGAAAAAGTGGGTTATAATGCCTATCAACTCAATTTTACACAATAAATGTGCATTTACTTAGTTGTGAATGTAGAGAATTTTAAACTCTATGAGCCTTCCATGGTAGATCAGGAAGAGGAACAAGTCCTACCTTCTGTCAAGGATCTAGGACCAGATGCTCAGGTAGAGTTGACAAAAGATACAATTTTTCAAAAGAGGTCTAGAACGATAAGAGGGTGGTAGAATGACCTTTGGAAAATTGGGTTGAAAGGAAAACTTCCAAATAAAGCTAGATGGTACACCGATGAGAAGGTGGAGGTATGATTCATATTGGATGAATATATTGTTTTTCATTCATATTCATCCTTCAACAGTGGGAAAAGTGGAGGAATCAACTATCAAGACTATTTTCTACCAATGGGACCTAGTTTTGCAAATTAGGGTCAGAAACATTTCAGGAAAATTTTGAGACATCATAAATCGTTTTGTGGGGATAAAAATATTTGAAATTACTATAGGTCCATTTTTTCATATTCTACATGTAGATGGCTCTCCAACAATGCAAGAATCACGTCAATCCGAGTCCATATGCGGAAGTTATGCCACTCAAAATTTGACCTTCATATTTTAACCTCCATAATTTGAGAGGATTTCATGTCAATCCTCTTTATTCTTGAAACATAGGCTAGCAATGTCATTATGACGTGGAATAATTAAAAAGAGTTGATATTGTAACTTTGGTTAAGAGCTAAGGTAGTCAAACCTTTCCACTATTATGCTATCAAGTTGTGTTATAACCAATCCATTAGGAGGAAAAGAGGTTCCATTCTTTTGAATGCATTTGTTCCATACATGGGAAAAATAGGCAAGGGGGACAGGGAGTAGAGCATATAGAGAATATTTTCACATTGTAGCAACCCACGGGCAACAAGCCATACTTGTTTGTACTCGTAACCATATTGCCATTCAGAGAAATATAGTAGAGTGACCTCACTGTCCAGCTCAGTTTTTCTCCTGAGAAGGTTTCCTAGGTCATATCATGTGTCAAATGTGTTTTGGAGATTTTATTTTCCCATTCTCTATTTTATGCATAATTTTAATTTTCATGGATATGTTATTAACAATAATATACATATATATAAGTCTAAAAGATATAAAATTATAATAGTTTATATTTGGAACTTTTAAGTGTGATTTTATTAGATATGTTGTCACAAACTGTCTAGTGGAATATCCATGATAATTTATGGATCACAAGTACACACTCAAACATAACATATGCCACTTCTACTTGCATTCCTACCTTCATTTTGTTTTCACTACTACCATATCCCTAACTACTAAGAAAATTTGCTTTCAAGTCATAAAAAGTTGGGATTACCTCAATGTTTTTAAAATTCATAGGGTTGTTGGTTTGGATTGGATCCACTTTTCTTATCTTATATCATGTCTACTACTTATCCTTATGCTAGCTCAAACAATTACAACACATTACCAAGTGTTTCTTCATCTTCTTCCTTTTTGGCCGTATCTCTCTCCATCATTTAATCAATACCTTACAACTTGAGACTTCCTTTTAGACAATCATTATCCATCTAACTGAACATGCTCACCTCCTTGTGCCATCACTCTTTTCTCTTCCAAATTTATAGACATATTACCCCCACCTATTCTTCTCTCTAATCTCTTTCCAGTTATTAAATCCCCTTATTTGAACAAATGTTTGGTATTATATTAACACCTTTGAAACCTTTTGAACTCTTTTAGTCATGCCTCTATGTTTCCATCCTCACTAATAATCATTTTTATTACCATATTATTGTGATGAATCCCATTCATTACATTCATCCACCACTTCTTAATTATTGCATTTTGATTAAAATCTTATTTTACCCTCTTTAATGCATGTGCTTCCTCCATGGCAGCTTATTCCCTTAGGTATTCAATATCAGTCAATCCATTCTAAGTCACTTCCAAGCATTGGTTCTTACACTTCCATGGTTGGATAACTAAATGAAACATAATCCTCTTCCACCACAAAGTTATTTATTGATGTCACGATCTCCTTAAACAACCTTCTATGAGCTCCTTTCTTGAACAACTCTTCTCTCAATTTTAAAGAACTAGATCAAGTCTACTAAAATATCAATATTCTAACTCTATATGGTAATTAACCCAAATATATTTTTCTCCTCATTTTTTTTGATCGAGCTACTACAACAAAACAAAATTATGGGAATTCCATTAGATATCTCTTCTTATGTTCCAAGTCTCTTCCATGGGTGACAAATCTAGATCATCAAGTTCCATGTCCTCTGGGGTATCTTTCTCAGCTATGTTTTCCACTTATGTTATGATTTCTTCATTAGGAGACGATTTTTGCTTATTTTCAATATTATATAGGAGACATAGGTTACAATTATATTTCACATATTAATCAATTTTATGCTAATGTTAAGCTAGGTACCCTTAAAAACCCTAATTTGTATATTATCTTTATTGTTGATCTTAGTCCCCATATATCTCTAAAACTTGTGCCCTTCTAAATTTGAAATTCCCTTATTTCTCCCTTCATCAATCTTGTGAATGTTGATTTGATGTCAATTTTATATTGGTTAACTTATTTGTAACGGTAATATAATGAAAACACTACTATAGAAAAGACCTTTAGGGGTGGTTTTGTCTTGCAAAACTCTTGTCAAAATCATCTCTAAAGTCTCTTAAGGATTTAGTGGTATTTTTTGAAATCTCCTTGGCAAGTCATGAAATTGAACCTTTTTTTTGGGGGGAGAACTATATACATATAATATAAGAAAATATTACATAGTTATTTTGCAACATATCACCATCACTTACATGATCAAACCAATAAACATCGGTTGTCACTAGATTCATCTAATTTCAAAAATCTAGCATACTCCTTTTGAACCATTTCACCACCATTTACAAGATCAAACACACATCAATATAAGCTGCATTCATGAAATAAAAATTCTCAAATAGTGAGGAACTTATAACTTTCCCTTATTATAGTGTATTTTTGCATTGGTTTTATCATGCCAAATCATAATTTTTCTAAATCTCAGCAATGTCAATAAAATTCCTTCCAAGGAATAACCTATGAAGCCAATATAGATTCGCCATGTAACCTTCCATCTAGGACAATAGTGACAATCATCTTCTTTTGACAGCTAAAAACTACAAGAAATTGTGATCCCTCGTGCAAGTGAAACTAAGGGAAGGGCCAAAGATAAAATATCTCGGAATAACCCTTGCATAATGTATGCCCAATTCTCACATTTTATTTTTGAGATTACCTTGAAAAAACAACACAATTATACAATGATATTAATTAAAAAAATAAATCTTGAATTATTACCTTGCTTTAAAATGAAAGATGTTTTCATTTTAAAGCTTCGTTTTGGTTTGGTTGTTTTCTTTTTCTTTTGTATGGAATGTGATTTCCTAATTCATTAATGAATGGTGACGTGAACGAATTTTTCACTACCTAGTAGGATGAATTCCCCTATGCTTGACCCATCTCTTGATCCAAATCTGAATTCATCATATTCCCCAAAGATTGCCAGTTAAACATTCTCATTGCTCTACGTATCATTCAACCACGACTTTAGTTGTTTTTCTTGTGGCATAGAGCAGGGTTTCCAAGTTTACGACTGTGATCCATTAAGAAAAACCTTCTTGACCCATCTCTCGATCCAAATACAAGTTCGTTGTCTTCCTCATAGACTTCCAGTGAAAAACCCTCATTGATCTACATATCATTCAACTAGGACTTGAGTTATTTTTCCTATGGCATAGAGTAGGGTTTCCAGGTTTGAATTCAATTGTTTTTCTTATGGCATAGAGTAGGGTTTCCAAGTTTACAACTATGATCCATTCATAGAAACTTTCTTGACCCATCTCTTGATCCAAATCCAAGGTCTTCATCTTCCCCAGAGACAACTAGTGAAAAATCCTCATTGATCTATATATCATTCAACTAGGACTTTGACTATTTTTCTTATGGCATAGAGAAAGGTTTTCAGGTTGGACTTCAATTGTTTATCCTATGGCATAGAGTAGGGTTTTCAGGTTGGACTTCAATTGTTTATCCTATGGCACAGAGTAGGGTTTCGAAGTTGGAATTTGAATTTTTTTCTTGTGGCACAGAGTAGGGTTTCCAGGTTTACAATTGTGATTCGTTTAGAGAAACTTTTAGAAGGGAATTCAATAATGGCAATATTGGTGTTGTGGAGATTTTATTAGGATTTAATATTTTAGCCCTCATGGGAGGGGTTTCAAATCCTCAGTACCTTCCCAATAAGGTCATGATCTGGATGATCATTAGAGAGAATGTATTACTGAATTATCCTTTGGGTCCGAGGCTCGATTCATGAAGCTAAGATGAGATCGAATTGTGGTGGTGTTGGAGAAGAATATTTTTGTGTACAATTTCATTTATTTGAATTTGTTGCATCATATTGAGGTGATGGAAAACCCTAAGGGTTTGTGTGCTATTTATCATGATCCCAATAGCTTCGTGTTGGCCTTCTCAAAATTGCACTGTGGGAAGATGAGAGTTGAGCACTATGGTCTCAAGAGGACCAAAATCATAACTTCCTATGACTCTTACATCACCTACTTTGTGCTCACCATTAATGACAACCTCCTTGAGACTACTAGTATAGATCGAACTCTTATAAGGATCTTAAAAACCTTAGGCACTACTCCATTGCAAGAGGCGTGTCTTGCATATCCACCTATTATGTTTGAAACAATTATGTTTTTCATTAAAATCCCCATCAATCCTTAGTTAAAGTCTCATGCTTTGAAGCATTAACCTTAAAATAAAGTTTATTTCATAGAAAAGGGTTAATTAGGATGGCCTCTTTGGAAATATTAGTCTTTAGATATCAACTTTTGTTTGAGAGGGTTAATAATGATCTTATGTATTATTTCTAATTGATTGATCAATTGAGGAATTGTTCCCTACCTAATTACTGATAGGTGAAAGTTGTGAAAATAATTATAGGGTTTTGAGTTAGTGTTGGTTAGTAATGGAGGTTGCCTAAACTATTATTAAAACAATGTTAGGCTTATTTTTGGCTGTTTCTATGCTTTGTCAGGCATTTCTGTTAATAGAAGAAGTAAATTTCCTATACATTTCAGCCCATGTGAAGGTGTTTGAACATAGTTTTCTTGAAAATAATATTGTAGCAGATACAATTTGGTGAAGAAGGTATTAAGCTCTATAGTTTCTTATGCCCTAGGAAGGAGAATGAGGTAATATTATATACTTAAATATAATTATGCATTATTTGATGATGCAATAAGTTGAATTTCTAATCCATTAGCATTAAAAAGAACAAGGTTCAGAGCCTGTCAAAATTTAGGTTTGATAAATTCAAATTTTTATTTTATTTTGACCATTACCATCTTGTTTGTACCACTTTAACTTGATAACGTTAATGTCTTTTCATTATTTTTTGTGTTGCTATTTTATGCATAATGTGTTCCTTGCTAGAGAATAGTTGGAAATTTCTAATAGAATATGGTGTCTCAGATGAAATCTAACTTGCTAAAGTTGCAATATTACTCAGGTTTGAGTTGATTTTCTTGAGTATTATATGGTTACATGTTTTTTTAATAACATGAAATATATTCAGGTCATAACATAGGCATTTAGATGTTTTTTTATATTCAAAAAGTGAAATTGAAATCGACTTTTCTGTAGGTTTTAACCCCATATAGAAATTACCTGCATACGAATTCTAACAACATAAAATAAACAATGCGAGAGCATAACACATAAAACACATCTACATAGAGATTTTCCCCTGGATCCCAAAATCAGGACTACTAGCTTGATTTTTCACTATGCTCCTTTCAATGTTACAATACATATTTATACATGTCGAGGTACCTAATACCAAGGACCGAAAATGATCGCGTCCAAAACCATGTGCGAAAACCATGCACAAAACCATAGGTACGTCCACCCAACCTAATATAAGGTACAAATTTTTTTTCCCTCGGGCACTACCTCGAACCCTATAGAGGGGAGCTGCCCACCCCACTCAAACCCCCTGAACAGGAGTGGTTGCCACCCCCGTTGTGCAATCGGTGCAATGACTCTAACCCCCCAGTTAACTAGGAGAGCTTAGTCATTTATCTAGCCCTGCAATGCCCATTGTTTCTCTACACCACGATAACTTATCAGAGCTCACAGATTTTGTCAATGCATACGTAGTATTCTTCAAAGTGTCCACCTTTATCAGCAACATCTTTTTGTCTTCTATCATATCCCTGACAAAGTGATACTAAACATCAATGTGCTTTGTCTTTGAATGATAAGCACAGTTCTTTGCCAAGAAAATTGCACTTTGGATATCACAGTCTATCCTTATAGCTCCTTGTACTAACCCCATACTTGAACATAATCTCTGCAACCAAAATTATTCCTTGCTTGCCTGAGTGGCTACCATGTATTCTGCCTTTGTAGTTGATAGTGCCACTACAGATTGTTTCTTACTCATCCAACCGACTGCACCTCCAAACAGGTTAAACACATACCCACTTGTAGATCTTCTCTGATCCAAATCTCCATCCTAGTCTGCATCAACAAGGCCATGAATATCTAACACTCTGTCTAATCCTAGTCTTCCTTGGTAGCACAAACTATAATCACTAGTGCCACACAAATACCTAAAAAGCTGCTTCATTTTTGTCGAGTGCTCCTTCCTTGGTTTTGACATAAACCTGCTCAATATTCCCACTGCATGTGCAATGTCTGGTCTAGTACAGACCATTGCATACATCAGGCTACCGACTGTACTTGCATATGGAACACGATACATGCCCTCTTCTTCTTCTTGTGTCTTGGGACATTGTTCAGTAGATAACTTTACACCTATAGGAATAGGAACCTTCACCAGCTTATTGTCCTACATATTAAACCTCTGCAATATTGTCTTGACATACTTCCTATGGTTTAACTAGAGCTTCCTCTTTTCCCAATCTCTTTTAATTTCCATGCCCAAAATATAGTTTGCAGCACCAAGATCTTTCATGTTGAATTTGGAGGATAATTGGGTCTTCAAATCTTGGATAATTTCTTTCTCATTTCCAACCTTCAACATATCATCCACATATAATACTAGATGAATAACACGGTCACCAATTAATTTAAAATACACATAGTGATCTGCTTTTCTTCTGGTGAAGTCAAGTCCCCGTATAAATGTATCAAATTTATGATACCACATCCTCTGTGACTATTGTAACCCATACAGAGACTTATTTAACTTGCATACCAATTCTTTCGTACTGTTGACTGCAAAACCTTCAGGTTGCTTCATGTAGATCTCCTTTTCCAGATCACTGTGATGAAATGTTGCCTTAACATCCATCTGTTCTACCTCAAAATCAAAAGCAGCAACAACAGATGAAAGTAATCTAATAGAAGCTACCTTAGCAACAGGAGAAAAAATATCACCAAAATCAATTCCCAGCACCTGGGAATAACCATTGCTACCAATCGAGCTTTGTATTTCTCCACCTTTCCTTCTGCATTTGTCTTCTTCTTGAATACCCATTTTTCTGCGAATGGGTTTCCTTCCAGCCGACAAATCCACAAGATCCTAACTCTCATTTTTGTGCAAAGATGTCATTTCATCAACCATGGCCTCTTTCCAAAGTTTTCCATCCTCCGAATCTACTGCTTCCTTCACAGTTCTGGGATCATCATCAGTAATAGATAAAGAAAAATTTGAAAATAAAGCAAATGGGCTATACTTTTCTGGCTACCTTCTTTCTCAAACTGATCTTCTCACACCCGAAATTTGTGGCTCTTCATCTTTTGGTTCCTCCTTTGCTGTAGAGTTTGATTCTTCCTCGTTTAGCTCAAACTCTATCTTCTCAGGTTCCTTTAATAGGAATTCATGTTTAATAACATCTTTCACCTCTATGAACACCACATCTTGGCTCCACACAACTTTGCTTGTTACTAGGTTCCAAAGCGTATAACCCTTTAAACCATCCTTATACCTAATAAAGATGCACTTTTCAGATTTACTAGCCAAATTGGTTCTTTTCTCCTTTGGAACATGTACATATGCATCACATCGAAATATCCTTAGATGAGAAAGATAGGGTTTCTTACCAGTCCCTACCTCTTGTGGAGTCTTATCCTCCAACACTGATGAAGGTGATCTATTAGCCAGGTAACATGTTGTCTCCATCGCCTCTGCCCAAAATTCATGTTCTAAGCTGGCACCACTCAGCATGCTTCTTTCCATTTCCATCATTATCTTGTTCATTCTTTCTATAACTCCATTTTTCTCAGGTGTATTCGGAGTAGTCTTCTGCTATGCTATACCACAGTTCTTACAAAATCCTTCAAATTCCTTACTGCAAAAATCTCCACCGTTATCTGTCCTCAGCACCTTTATCTTCTTCTCTGTCTGGTTTTCCACCACAGCCTTAAATTATTTAAACCTATCAAAGACTTCAGATTTCTTCTCAAGAAAATATATCCATGTATTACTTGATAATTCATCTGTAAATGATGCATAGTACACAAACTTACCCAGTGATGGAACCTTCACATATCCAAACACATCACTGTGCACAAGCTCTAATATTTGTTTTTCCCTCTTACCACTAGAGGGGAAACTTACCTGATTCTTCTTCCCATATACACAATTTTCATGGAAATCAAAATCCAGAGAGCTATTAGTCATATCTTCTACGATACCTTTACCATGAAGTGTTCGAAGGCCCTTCTCTCCAATATGTCCAAGCCTTTGATGCCACAGCATGGTCTTCTCTCCAAAGACCACTAGATTTTCTATTTCACTTTTAGGAACCACAACACTATTGCACCCATCAACAATAGTGCTACCTTGCAGCTTGTATAGAGTTCCAGTCCGAACTCCCTGCATCAATACTAGTGCTCCCCGAACCATCTAGCAAGTATCCTCCTCAAACACTACTTTTACACCTGCATCATCCAGCTTGCTTACGGAAATCATATTTCTAGCCAGTGCAGGAATAAACAAAACACTCGGAAGTGTTCTAACCCTTCCACCTTTCAACTTCAAATTTACTTTTCTGCAACCAACAATTCTAGCCTTCCTATCATCCCCCAAGAAGACATCACCAACATCATATTTCTCATACTCGTAGAACCACTTTCTATGGGGAGTGAAGTGAAAGGATGCACCTGAGTCAATCAACCATGCCTCATGATCTACATGTGTACTTGAAGAAGCTAAGTACACATCCCCACCTTCAACTGAGGTGGTTTTCACCTCTACAGAAGGAGCATCATCATATCCCTTTCCTTTGTCAGGAGTTTTAGATTTACAGTCCCTTTTGTAGTGCCCTTCCTTTTCCCATTTCTAGCAAACTACCTTTATAGGTTTTCCTGGAGATTTAGATCTCCCTCTAGATTTATATCTCCCACTCGATGACTTATTTTTGTTTCTGTTCTGGGACCGTCCTCGTACAGACACGTTGTCACCATTCTAGCTCTCCATATTTTTCCGTCTCATCTCCTCCGTCAGCAAGGATGAGACTATTTCATCAAACTGCAAGGTAGTTGCATTACTACCTATTGCAATTACCAGACTATCCCATGAATCTAGTAGAGAACACAACAAACTGATGCACTTATCTTCATCTGAAATTTTAATATCAACAAATAATAACTGATTTAACAAAGTACTAAATGCATTTAGATGCTCTGACACCGAGTCTCCATCTTTCATCCTTAGGTTATATAGTTGTTTCCATAGGAACAATTTATTCACCATAGACTTATATTGGTACAAAGTCCCTAACGTGTCCCACAAATCCGTAGCCATAGCTTCCCCTGATACATTCAACAATATTGAATCTAAGACACACAATTGTATTGTGCTCTTTGCCTTTCGATCCAACTTCTTCCATTATTCGTTGGACACTCCCGTTGGTTTAGTACCTGGGTCTACCACGATCCACTGATCTTTCTCCACTAATAGATCCTACATCTTGAGTTTCCACAACACAAAACTTTGACCATTAAATTTCTCGATCTCTATCCTTCCACTGCTCACCATATTCTTTCACCACCAGTATCGATCCCATAGATCTCCCACTGAACAGGGTCTACCACAGACTCGAGTGAAACCCCTTGGCTACAAAGGCATCCCATTGAAGCCAAAATAACTCTGATACCAAATGTAGGTTTTAACCACATACAGAAATTACCACCATTCAGATTCTAACAACAAAAAATAAATAATGCGAGAGCATAACAAATGAAACAAATATACATACAGATTTTCCCCTGAATCCCAAAATCGAGACTACCAACTTGATTTTTCATTATGATCCTTTCAATGTTGCAATACATATTTATACATGTTGAAGCATCCAATGCCATGGATTGAAAACCATCTCATCCAAAACCACAGACTGAAAACCATCGCGTCCAAAACCATGTGCGAAAACCATGCACAAAACCATAGGTAGCTCCAAAACCAACCTAATATAGGGTCCAAAAAAGTTTTCCCCAGGGCGTTTCCCTGGACCCCATAGAGGGGGGCTACCCACCCCCTCAAACACCCTAGACAGGGGGGGTTTCCGCCCCCCTTGTGACCCCCCTGCTACACAATTGACACAATGAAGGGGGGGCTCTACCCCTACTATAACCCCCCGGTTAACTACAATGGCTATTTGTGGAAAGAATATAACACAACCCAATATTTATTTATGGTATTTGGCTTACTTAAAACACAAGAGAATAACACTTGAATAATTTTCAAAATCTTTGAAATATAATATATTTGGATATTAGACAAATGGATGTAACTTCAAAAAATGTAGTTCTACAGAAGGGATGCAAATTTTAATTTATATTTGATTCACCACGAATGGTAGTATGTGTTGTTAGGAATAAGAAAATATTAAGAGACAAATGATTAACCAACAACAAAAAACATATAAATCATGCACATATTCACATAAAATTTACCTTGGAAAACCCTTATAGGAAAAAACAGGAAACGTTATCTTTGTATCCTTGAGAAAGGCCAACCAGGTCTCCAAGCCCATTACAATGGAGTATCCCAAGCCTTTCTAAATGTTTTATTACATCAAAATCTAGGGGATACCAAAATCATGGCTCAAAATCCCCCATTGTTGACCTTAACACAATGAATCTTTTAGCAATCTAAGGTTAACCTAACATTCCCTTCTTTAAAGGCTTCACTACATTAAAACCCATGGGAACAAAACCATGGCATGAAATCCACCAATGTGTACATTAACATAAGGCTGCATTTACCAAGTCAATGTTAACTAGTGTTCTCCCCTTTAAACTTGACCTGGGATAATTATCCATGGATTATCATTCTCAAAATTTATAACTAAGGTATTTTGGAATCTAGCATGAATACCCACCTTTTTAGTCTAGAATCTAGTAGTAAGTTTCACAATGACATCATCAATAGCCAGATAAATTGTAGCAGTTACTTGGATTAGTGTAGAGGCATTTTATCTTTTAACATTTGCATAATTTTTTCATTTTCTCTAGATTCTACAAACAAATTTGTAGTGGAGGAGAAAATCTATATTTGTTAGTAATTATACCCTTAGTTGCAATAAACCCCAGGATGGCACATAGTGCTCCATAAAATAAGTGGGGTTGCTTTAGTAGGGAATGAACAAAATGTCGACCCAAATGTATATCAGTGTTTTGTGGCTTCTTCTTAAAATCACTTCCTAGATTGTTAAGTGGAAGGTAGATACTATTGGTACAATTGTGTCTCTGAAGGATATTACCCACTTCGCTGCCTAAATATTAATAGGCTTGGTGTTCATGCAGACTGTATGACAATTGGAACTGCATCCTTTTTTCTGCGTAGGTGACATCATCAATAACCAGAGAAATTGCAACAGTTAATTGCCTTGGTGTAGAGGTACTTTAATTTTTAACATTTACGAAATGTTTTCAATTTCTCCAAACTCTACAAAAAAATATGTAGTTGAGGAGGGAATATATATTTGTTAGTAATTATTCGTTTACTTACATTTTTAGTATAGAAAAACATGGTCACAGCCATGTTCCTTTTAATTCCTTTGATCTAATTTCAATGATTTGGTTTATTAAAAAATATATAAAAGTATGTAAATTTTAATGAAAAATTATTTTTCAAAGATTTCAAACCATTAGATACAAAAAATGAAAATTTTACTCATGTATACATAATTCCATGGTTATTATATCCAAATGGTACCAAGTTGAATATATATCAGCGAGAAAATACATAATCAATGAGCCTTTTCTTATTTAAGTGGCCTCAAAAGTAAAAAAACATGCAATAGGCTATTGGACTTTGGCCTACTACATAATGCATTATTACATAGTACATAAATAAATTATTACATAGTCTCAACTCTCGAGGACCAAAGCCTTTGGCTACCCTTAGGATGGGTAGTTGACCAAATTACATTTCCTAGTAAGTTTCAACACCCCTTTTTTCTCATATCTTTAATAGTGTCTACAATTATTATTGTGATATTTTTTATTCATGTGTGAATAACCCGCCTCGATACATGGGCTTGTTGGCTTTTTTTTATTCTCTGGTCAAGGGCGGAACCTTCAATTACTAAAGAATAGAGGGTTGATCCGAATAATGAGATGATCACAATAACACACTAGATCAAAGGGGCACATGATTCAATGCTATAGGGATTAATGAACAGGTGTTTGGTGATACAGAAACCCTCAAAGATCTTCCTCGGATCGTTGGCAGACTGTCAGATTAGCAGCAACTATCACAAATATGCATGAATATCTATGTTAAACAAATGAGAATCAAAGTAGGAAGAAGAACTTATTACCTCATGTCTTTTTGTGGTGTTGCTAGAGAGCACAAAGTAGAAATGAGGAAGACCCCTTAGCTAACTGCATATCAAAACCTGCACATAGATAAGACAAGGCATAATATCACAGCATATAACTTTGATAATCAATGAACTAACATATAAAGATATCTAATTACATGTATCTAATTAATGGAGTGGACAACATAATTACAGTTCTATATTAATGTAGAAAAGGGTGATTACAACCATCCATTTTATTAGCCTTCCCTTACTCCTCCAACTCCTCTCTCTCTCTCCCTTCTTAACCTTTTGCTATGCCTTAGTTAGAGACTAGTCTTGATAGTCAAATAGGCAATCTTTCCAAATGCTTTGACCTTTTCCACAATGGTCCTAGCCTCACATATATAGCATGAGAGGATAAGCCTCCCTCACAATTTCATTTGGGAAAAAGTAGAGATGTTTCCATGTTTTTGAGCTCTTTCCTATTTGTAGACTCTATTAGGAATTAGTAATTCCTCCAAACAGGTCAAAATCTGATGTTTCCCTGCTTTTCTGAGCTGACATAGGAGAGAATCTCAGGATATTTCTCAGTCAACGTGTTCCTTTCACCCATAGAAACTCATTTAGGTTGACTAACGACCTTCCTAAGGTAACAAACAAAGTTACCCTAGGCACTAACGCACTGTATGCCTTGCTAGGAAGCTTTATAAAGCAGGTTGCTAGTTCCTAGACAATGTTAGCTTGACAAATGGGCCTGTGAACTTGGTCAGTCCTTCGGTCATCATGTTCTTCTCGTCTTAGTTGATGAGAAGGTCATTTTTCTATGTAACAAATGCCCCCTAAAGTGTGATATCGGAGGCATAGACGATGGCTGAAATACTTTATATATAAATGCCATTTTCTTTTGGAAAAGAGAGAGAGGGAAGATCAGAGCTTCGGGAATATGAGAAACTTGATACAACACATATATAAAAAATATAAAATCATGTCCTAAGTCAGGAATTCCCAATCTCAGTAGTTATTTCATAGTGATTTCTCAACAAAGAGATATGACGATCATGGCCACCGATAATAACATTGCGGAACCTATGTCATAATAAGATCATTCTGATGAGTTGTCTCCTAAAAACAATAAATGCAAATTGGAAGAGGAAAGAAGGCTAATTGATGTAAGCCTCTACCCAAGGTCTCAATTTCCATTTCACTGTAAGAGCATAGTTTGATACATGTGAATAAAGACATTGAGGTTGAACATGTATGAAATCGTCTGATTACTAGTCAATAATGGAGACTGTTAACAGACTCAAGGATGGCCACTGATAATGGTGATGGTATCCAAGATGCATAGTACAATTTAGCAAGTGTGAATAATGTTTCTGTTGTCAAACACTCGTACAATCGTTTAACCAAGAGCCAATAATGAAAACCATTGACCAAACACAAGGTAACCTGCCACTGATGTCTACAAGTTCCAAGGCACTGAAGTGTTTCTGGGTCTGCTTCCCAGACAGAGTGTTGAAGTCGATAGAAAGAGACCTGTTGAAAGGTAGGCAATAATGTGTCCTACATCAGTCAACACAATACTAGACAAGAATGATTGTTTTTTGAAGAATATTTTGAGCGTTGGTTCAAAATGAAAAAGGGCATGATGAAAGAGTATGCTTGATGATTTGATGGAGGAAACAGAAGATAAAGGTTTTCCCTTGTACAATAGAAGGTTTTAGAGACCTATAGTGATAGGATTTTGTTGAAGGCCCCAAAAATTGGGTCAACAACAAGGGGGATACCCGCCTGGTCCGGACCTTGGTTTGCAGCTCCTTATTCGTTTGGTATAGCAGGTCCGACTAGGGATATGGGACCAGTTTCCCAATTCAGTGTGTGTGTGTGTGTGTGTGAGAAAGATGGGTATTTCTGTTCTAAATGGAATACTTCTATCCTAATTCTAATCTAATGCTATGCTATTGTATTCTAATAAATAGAAAAACATCAAAATTTATGCTAACCCGAGGTGTGACCTTTCTTCTATGTGATCTAAAAAGATTTCAAACAATAACTGGTAATAAAGATCATTCAGCTATTATAAGAAAAGAATTCAATAAGGATGAACTACTTCGTATAAGAATTTAGACAAAATAGTTGTGAAAAATTATCACATAAATGAGTTATTCATACACTAAACATAAATAAATAGTTATCGTTGTACAAAAGTGCCAAATGATAACTTAGACATCCATGCTGTAATATATAAACAACTGAATATCACTTTAACGCATAAGCAGAAATGGTTAAGAGATAAAAGTACCATTATAACTAGTCCTACTCATGAGCTTCAAGCGACAATTGATTTATCTCTCCTTGATTTAACATCCACTAAGAGTACAGAAGTGCAACATCAGTAGCAGATATCAAATAAACCTTTTTCCATTCATTCACCAAAACCTCCTCTAAGGGTGCAAAAGTGCTTGTTCTGAGGACAAGTTTTTGATAAATTTCTGGACCCTTCTCTAAATGCATGAGAAGGGTTTAAATACTACTAACTAAATAACCTATTTACAGAAATTGAGGATTCGGTTTAAATGACTGTCCTCTTTCTAAGAAAAACTATTTCTAAAATTAAATCTACTATCTAACTATTTCTAAATCTGATCGTTAATGTCGCAAGCATTCAGTATTTTCCTGAGTGGAGTCGGCTGACTGTCTTCCGTGTTTGGTTGAGTTAAGCAAACAGAATCGACAAGAGCTGGCATTATCTTCTCAACAAAATTTATGATATACTTGAGAGTCATCCAATGACTATGTGACATTACCATGTATACCTGGTAAAAATCCCATTTCAACATGGTTAACCCTTGGACTGCTTCTACTTTTCCTTGAGTCTTCAGTTTCCAGTTTGTTTCTATCGCTGATTTCTTGCAATTTTCGGGGCTTGCAGGTGACTGAGTAACTAGGGGCCTTCCTTTTCGAGCAATTTTTCTTAGCGATGCGTGATTAGCGCTAAGCGCTAATCGCGCATTGGAAACTGCCTTTGTTTCTTGATCCGGGCTTCCCTAATGCGTTTTTTTGCCTCTTGCGCCATTTTCTCTCATTTGGTATAAAGCTAAAAATTTGTAAAAATAATGATTCTGTGAGCTCTTGACCCTCAGCATTAAACCATCTGTTTCTAGTATCAACATCGTTCAGTACCCATTCAACCATGACTGAATATGAGAAATCTTTGATGGATGGCTCAGAAGATTTCTGCGGCTCTTTCTCTCCCTTAAGTGGATTAGGTGTGCCTTCCGAAATGTACATTGGAGTGTTGCCTTTTCTCCTCATAGTTTTCTGCATACTACGTTGTATAACTCTTCATCCTTCTTTCTTGCAGTTTACATTTGAGGTGGAAGTAATGATAAAAGATAATGACAGGAAAACTTTAAATGCCGAAGATATGCAAAACATGCCACCTTATGTGAGCTAGTTCTTTGAAAAACACAAGACCATACTTCATTAACAACTCGCAACAACTCATTAATTCACATTAAAAATGCATGACCAACTCTTGGCTGAAAAAGTTTTCTCGAATAATGAGCCAGAACCAACTGCGATGGAGACGTCCTGCGATTTTTCAATTTCATTGTCTTGTTCTATCGCAAGGTCGCAATATTTCAATATCGCAATATCGCAACATCGCAACTTCGTAGTGTCGCAGTATCGCAATATCGCAGTATTGCAGTATTGCAACATCGCAATTTTGCAGTGTCGCAGTATCCCAATATCGCAGTATCGCAACATGGCAATATCGCGGATTGCTTAATCATTATGTGTGATTCATGTGATTTTTTGCGATGCGCGATATGCGATATCACATATCGGTGATTTTAGAGTTTTTCAATGTGAGTGCTTTTTTAACATATGCGATGCGATGAAGTTTCGCGTCATAATCTCGTGTTTTTTATCATTTTAACTCATTAGAAGGTACCCTATCATTCTTTGAGTGATGCGATATCTCTTAAGGAGTGAATTTTACTTTCTTCATTATGAAACTTAGGTTTTTTTAGATTCTTCAAGGTATTTTCATAAGTCCATGATGTTGTAAGTTTCATCTAAAAGGAAATATAACACTAATTGATTTTTTAGATTTTTTACTAAGGGTTCCCCCTTATTTAGTATTAGCAATAACATGTCATAAGGAGGGGGGTTGTTGGTGGCCACAACAATTGGCGATTCACTTGGGAGAACCAGTTATCTTTGTGTTTCTATTGAATTTTTTCAGCTTCCAAAACAGATTTTTTTTTTAGAAAATTAAACTTTATTATGGAAAGATAAAGTACATTATGCTCTAACCTGTCATGACATTTTGTTTTAGCTATTTTCAACTTTGATTATTTTCTCCCTCAAGTTAGTCCTTGTGTTTACATCAGTCATTACTTGCTCTGTAAAGATAAAACAAAATCTTCTTTGTAAACCAGTTTTAAGTATGCTCATTTGTCGTAGGTAGAGCCTCTGCTTCCAGCAGGCGTTTATAGCCTCGACATGGTTACCTATTACCCAACAATGATCCTGTATCCTACTTAAAGAAACCTACAACTCTCAAAGAATAATTCACATCTACACTTATTGCTTTGATTTTGTTTTTTATTCTTAAAGAACAATGTCTTGGTTTGTTAGACAATTTATGACACAGTCATTCACTCGATTTATAACTTTGTTGAATAACCTGGCTCATGATGAGACCCCTTGCCTCTTGATTGTAACAATCTTGAGTCATTGCCCTGTTGTGGTATGCAGTATTTGGCAAAGTCAGCAAGTTATAATATCTATGATTATGATAAGTCGGCTCATGATGAGACCTCTCATTCTTCAAGATGAAGTGTATCCTTGGATTGTTCCTCTGAAAGTTGTGATTTCCTTGGTAGGGAGGAAGTCATTGTTTCCTTTAGATAGCTCTGGATGACAATGATAGAGTTTTTGGAAGTAGCTGTTCTATAGAGAATCTTTATTTTGTTATTGATACCTTTCATTGCACTGATATAAAACAATTTCTTCAATAAAGGTTATTTTAATCAAACTTTATGAAGTTGAAACTAGTGCCATATCTAGGTTAGAGTCTTTAACTGTATCTTTCAATAATAAAGATCAATTTTCCAAAAGATTTGCTATTTATACAAGAGAAAAATCAAAATCTAAAAGAGAGTTGGTGTCTTATTCGTAAATGCCTAATGTAACCATTCACAACTGGTTTTATTATGAAAAAGAAAAACTATTACTCTACAAAAATAGAAGAATAATTTGGAAAATATTTCTTAAGAATTTGTCCATTGACAGGCAAAGAGTTTCTTTTTCCTGCTAAATCCTGTAACACAAATGTAGATGGACCTAAGACTTCTACAATTTGAAAAGGACCAAGCCACATTCTTTGAAATTTTGTATGTTTCCCCTTTTCTTCATGTGCCTTGTCCCATTTTAAAACTAAATCTCCCATCTGAAAATCTTTTCTAGTCATTATATTTGAATCAAAAGAGGATTTTACTAGTGCTTGATGATGAGCATACGTTTTCTTAGCTTGTTCTTGCTGTTCTTATAATTTGATTATTTCCATTTGTCTTAGGTGTAATGAGGAAGTTGGTACTTCATCAATGTATTGAACTAGAGACAAAGAAGGAATTGTTAAATGACTCGGAAGAACCACTTCTCTCCCATAAACTAAATTAAAGGGAGAAGTGCCGATGGAAGATTTTCTCATTATTCGGTCTGCCCATAAAGCGTATATTAAAGATTTATGCCAATTTTTATGATTTTGGTCTACTGTTCTTTTGATAACCTTGATTAGGTTTTTATTTGTAGACTCAGCTAACCCATTTCCCTGTCGATAATAATTGACCGAATATTTAAGTTTGAATCCTGTTTTAAGTGCAAATTCAGTCATTGCATTTGTAGAAAAGTATGATGCATTATCAAACATTAAAGCAGAAGGTAATCCAAACCTGGTGATTATAAATTGATCTATGAACTCAATGATATTTTCAGCATTAGCCGTCTTGAGTGGAATTGCTTCTACCCACTTAGTAAAATAATTTGTCGCTGTAAGGATATATCTATGCTACTTGTAAGAGTGAGGAACGATCTCACCTATTATGTCCAATCCCCACTGACTGAAAGGTTGGTCGATGTTGACTGGTTGTAGCGGTAAGGATAGCTTCTTTTGTCTCCCAGCAGAAGTTTGGCAGACTTGACATTTCCTCACGTAACTGTGCGAGTCTTTGAATAACGTGGGCCAGTAATACCCTACATGCAATATTTTATGTGCAGTAGCATCTCCAGCGTAGTGTCCGCCTGCTGGCCCATCGTGAAGTTCCTGCAAAACTTTATCAGCTTCATATTTCTCAAGACATCTAAGGAGAACAGAATCATAATTCATTCTAAAAATAATATCATTTATGAGTTGATATTGTTTGGCTTTCAACCTTAGAGCTCTTTTCTTAGTATGATAGAGGTATGAAGGAGCATATCCATTCTTAAGATAATAAGTGATATCAGCGTATAATGACTCTTCGTCGTTTAGGCTTACCTCGCACACTTGTACCTCTACAGATGGAATTTCAGAAATTTGCAACGCTCCAACTAGCATTTTGCAAAAGCCTTGACCTCTTCCAACATTTGCTGGTTTAATTTCTATGTCATATTCTTATAAGGCAGTTACCCAATTGGCCCTCTTCTCACCCACATCCTTTTGTACTAGAAGATTCTTTACCACTAGAAACGGTACTATAATTTTAGTATGGGTTTTGAGTAGAAAAGGTATGAAGTATTTCATTGCTTTGAAAACAACATAAGCCTGTTTCTCCACATCTGAGTAATTTAATTCAGCACCCTGCAAATTTGAACTGAAAAAAGCAATTGGTGCTTCTGCCTTTTCTTGATTCATTTGAGTGAGTATCGCAGCATATGACCTATCTGAGGCAAATGTGTATAAAATAAAAGGCTCTAAAAAGTTCGAAGTTGCTAAAGATGGAGCATTAATAATAGCCTGTTTGATCAGGTTGAACGCTTCATGTTCATCTTGGCCCCATTTAAAATTAGAGTTCTTTTTTATCATGGTTTGTAAAGGAGATACGATTCGTGAAAAATCTGGAACAAATCTCTTTACAAAATTGACTTGACCAAGGAAAGATTGCATCGCTTTTTTGTTATGAGGTAGGGATATTTCAGATATTTCTTTGATTCTGTCAGAATCAATGTGAATTCCAGATTTCGACACTATGAATCCTAGAAGTTTCCCTTCACTTAATGTGAAAAAATATTTCTTTGGGTTAAGTGAAATTCCGTACCTTAAACATCGTTGGAAGATTTGTTTCAAGTCTTTGAGATGGTCGCTTCGTTTCTTGGAGTACACGGTTATATCATCCAAATAAATTACTACAGATTTATTGATTAAACCTTTAAATGCAATGTCCATGGCTCTCTGGAATGTGGCACCAGCATTAATCAAACCAAACAACATCTTTCGATATGCATATGTGCCCCATTTAGTTCTGAATGTGGTTTTAAATTGATCATCAGGATGTACCAGAACTTGATTGTATCCTAAAAATCCATCCAAGAAGGACATTAATTCTGAGCCTACCACTGCCTGCAATATCTACTCCATAGCTGGTAAGGGAAAATTGTCTTTTTGACAGGCTTTGTTAAAAACGTTTTTATATTGTCTCAAAAGACGAATATATGCTAGTTTTTCTTCAGGGGCTAGGCCAAGGCCTAGATTTATGTTTTGGGGTTTGACATCGGTTCCTAGGTTTACTAATTGTCTTTTTGAAAGGCTTTGTTAAAAACGTTTTTATATTGTCTCAAAAGACGAATATATGCTAGTTTTTCTTCAGGGGCTAGGCCAAGGCCTAGATTTATGTTTTGGGGTTTGACATCGGTTCCTAGGTTTACTAATTCATAATTCAAAGTTGAACTTTGGAGCTTCGAATTGGTAGACCTTTTAAACCGATCTTTCAAATTGTACAGGTCTTCTAACTTGACCACTGATTTAGGTATAGCATTGTTAGTGCTATCTTGTTGTAATTGTCGATCATGTTGATCTTCATCAATTATTTGGTTAGAGTAGGATCCTTCAGAAGTAAGGAAATTTACGATATCAGGATCGTCGTTGAATATTCTCCAATTTGTGATGTTGTAAGGAATAGAAGGTCTACAGATTAATTCTATTGAGAATCTGTCTGTACTAAAATATTATGAAGGAATGAGCTTAGAAGCTATGTTAGCTAAAAGGTTAGCGCTTGCATTCTGGAGTTTGGGAATTGATGAAATATTGAATGCTATAAAATGCTCAATCAGATCTTGAACTAAAGATTGATAGTGTTTTAAATGACCTGATAAGCAATGTATAGTATTCCATACCTCTCTGACTACAATTTCAGAGTCTCCGAAGACTTGGAGGTACTTTATGTTTAGCCCGATTGCTTTGCACAACCCTTGGACTAAAGCCTCATATTGTGCTGTATTGTTGGTACAATCAAATTCGAGCCTGCATGTTAACATGATTTTATCTCCTTCCGGACTAATTAGCACGCATCCTGCTCCTGCTCCTTTGTTAGATTTAGAACCATAAAAAAATAATTTCCAAAACAAAGATTTATTTACAGGTCTATCTAAAAAATTGATACATTTTGAACTATCTGTTTGAGAAAACTTTTCAACTTGGGAAAAAACAGAATGTTCCAAATATGGTGACGTATGAGCATTAAAATTGCCGAGAAAAGAATCCACTGAGTAATTGCCAATTATGCTATTGTTATATGCTACTGGTTCATTTTCCCCCTCTAATTCCGTTACTATGTACTTCTGATGTCACTATCGTTCAACTTTTATTTGATTTGGCTTACCATTATAAGGCAGCCACATGTGTGACCAGTCAGTTGCGAAGTATCCATGCAGTTTTTCTGACCAATCCCTGCTAAGAATTAAGCCATAAAATTTAGGGATATCAACGACTAAAATGTCAATAACTTGACATACCTTCGGGTTGGATGACAGCCTTATGGTTACTTGATTTAGTTCGCCAATGACTTCGAGTTGCGATCGATCTAGCTGAACTATGCGAACAACGGATTTCTGTGGTTGAACATTTAATTTGGCACATATGGACTTTGGTAAAATATTTGATGAAGCACCAGAATCCACTAAACAATTATGTACATTTTTGTTAAAAATTTCATAAGTAAGGAGAAACGGGGGAGTATGAGATCTCGATCTTCCTCCAATTAAAGCGATGTCATTTGGATCAATCTTGTTAGTCGTATTAGTTGGAGGTCTTCCCATGTTCTGAGAAGCTTGAGAAGTTACAGCGGTAGGCAAAGGTGCAACTGGCACAGCATGTAATTCTTTCATCATTATCTTTTGTTGATGCTTTAGCTTTCTCAATTCGTACAGAGTGATGTTGGCCTTAGTCTTTTTCTTGTGTTCTATAATATTGTACTCCATTTCATCTGAGACGATCATCATTTTAGATGGAGTAGGTGAATTTGTTTGGATTGGGCTAGTTTGAGTCGCTTTAGATGTCGTTTTCTTTGTTGCGACTTTATCCTTTGTTGCAGAGCTTGCGCTCTTTGGTTTTGGGGTAGTTTGGGGAGGATCAAGCTGATTTCTACTTTGTGTGTTAACTGGGAATACTTCTTGATCTTCCTCTTGTGGGAGGATGAAATCCCACATTCCTTGTAATTCTACAACTTCTTCATCATTGGTTTGCCCTTCAGTGGCAATTTCCTCTTTTCCTCGATTCATCACTTGTTATAGCATTGGTTGGCCTTGAATCTGTTGACGGGCCTCTTTTAAAATCTCTGTAGGGCCTTTTTGAAGAAGTTTCTGCTACTTTCTTTTTTATGTCGACCATTTCCTTGGACATGGTCTTCCGAACTTGCAATCCCTCCAAATCGAATGGATTTTTTGCTTGTTTCTTCTTGGACTCTTCTTTGAAGGTGACCTTCTTAGATTTACGTTCTTCTATCGCGGATTTCTTCTCTAAGGCTATTATACGTTTCTCTACTGTTATGGCTTCTTTCATGTTTTCGTCTAGGGTTGTTTTATTCGCCCTATCCATGAAGATTGCTATGTTTGATTGTAATGTAGTGATATACCATTCACATTGCACTTCCTCGCTGGGCTGGGAAGTAGTAGGAATTTTTTTTCTAATTTTATTGAAATGTAGATTGAAGTCTTTGATAGGCTCTCTAGATTTTGCCCTAAGGTTGGATAGGTCGTTGCTTAACGTTGTCGTAGACCTGTCGTCACCAAACTTGGTTAGGAATTGGTCTTGGAAGATGTCCCAGCTGGTAATAGATCCAGAGGGTAATGAGAAATACCACAATCCGGCTGTTCCTTGCAGAGTATAAGGAAACAGTCGAATAACAACATCTTCATTAGTAACCTCGTTGAGGTTAATGGATAGCATAAAGTTGTTTATGTGCTCTTCTGCTAGCATGCCTACCTCAGGATTGAACTTAGGCAACCATTTCTCAGGATGGGCTGGTATTTGACTCAAGGGTGCAGGCACTAAGACTGCCCCAGGGTTGTTCCATGGAGACTGGGCCATTGCTAAACTGCTAACAGGGGGATTTGTAGAAGATGATCCCTGTGGTTGGGAAGATGAGGTTATTATGATCGCAGATGATTGAGGAGGAGTTGTAGGGATTCCATTGGGTGGATTGATAATGGTCTGGAGTGGAGGAGTGGATGGTTGACTTCGCGGTGGAGAGGTTGAGGTTGATGATGTTGATGAAAGAGTCTCGTTGTCGGACCCTTTAGGTGACTTCCTTGCTCTTTTCCTTTTGGGAAGAGGTAATTCGGTTGGCCGAGCACCAAACTTTTCACTCTTTAATCTGGTCCGGGGATGAGCAGGGTTATACTGCGAAGTCACGTTGCCCTGAGATTTATTAGATCTTTGAGTGGAAATGGAAAATTGCTGAAGTTTGTGAATCAGAGATTCGACTTCAGGAGGTTCAATAACAGATTTTTCTGAAATGTCAGGATTTGTAGCAACGGTTGATGCTTTGGCGACTTCTAACTCTGGTTTTAGGTGTAATGGAGAAGTCCGGGGAGATGGTGAGGGCGATTTACTCTCAGAATGGTATTTTGATTTGGATTTACTTGCCATTCATAGTTCAGGCCCTCCTTCTAGCGCCAAATATGTTGAAGGCCCTGAAAATCGGGTTAAAAACAAGGGGGATACCCGCCCGATCCGGACCTTGGTTGGCAGCTCCTTATCCGTTTGGTATAGTGGGTCCAACTGGGGGTATGGGACCAGTTTCCCAATTCATTGTCTGTGTGAGAAAGATGGGTATTTCTGTTCTAAATGGAATACTTCTATCCTAATTCTAATCTAATGCTATGCTGTTGTATTCTAATAAAAAAATAAATCAAAATTTATGCTAACCTGGGGTGTGATCTTTCTTCTATGCGATCTAAAAAGATTTCAAACAATAACTGGTAATAAAGATCATTCAGCTATTATAAGAAAAGAATTCAATAAAGATGAACTACTTCGTATAAGAAGTTAGACGAAACAATTGTGAAAAATTATCGCATAAATGAGCTATTCATACACTAAGCATAAACAAATAGTTATCACCGTACAAAAGTGCCAAATGATAACTCAGGCATCCATGCTGTAATATATAAACAACTGAAAACTTAATATCACTTTAATGCATAAGCATAAATGGTTAAGAGATAAAAGTACCATTTATAACTAGTCCTACTCATGAGCTTCAAGCGACAATTGATTTATCTCTCCTTGATTTAACATCCACTAAGAGTACAAAAGTGCAACATCAGTAGTAGATATCAAATGTTAATATCAAATAAACCCTGTTCCATTCATTCACCAAAACCTCCTCTGAGGGTGCAAAAGTGCATGTTCTGAGGACAA
>APFE030449878.1:0-19795 GCA_000404065.3 Pinus taeda | reverse complement strand
ACCTCCTTCTAGTTCTAGAAATGTTGATGGTTTTAGACTAGAAAACATTTTAGGAGATCTCCTCGGTAAGAAGTCCCAAATAGACCTCAGACCATTTGGAGTAGGAGTCCCAGCAGTGGGTAGTAAAGCTATGCCTTGACTGCGATAGTGCATAGAGGTAAGTGTGATATCTTTGTTAGAAGCAAGTGTGTGACCTTGCACCAAATCAAGTGAGATGCATGGGGCTTCTAACACACGGAGGGGGAAAAAGGAAGTGTGCTCCTTAGAAGCTTGTAATAGTACACAACCTAAAACGAACACATGAGCTGAATGAAATCACAAGCTTGAAAGAAAAATAGTTGACAATCTAAAGTGATGGGTTAAACCAACAACACGACTTGAACAAGATTCGACAATCATATACAACATAGTTCATACAGAAATGCGTAAGTTAAACAACATAGATTGCTAAAGTAACCATAATATTTGAACTACAGTAACAATATATGCATGAAGATGTGTTGTCTTTGTTATATACAATACATATCGATATATAGTATATTATTATATATATATATATATATATATTATATTATATATAATAATATTATATATATATTATATATAGATAGATAGATTAGATAGATATATAAAAGTTAAATTTCATCCATAAATACACCATGGAAGCCATTAGCCCAATAGTATCACATTACCATCAACACTGCCTACTCCTCTAAAGACATCAAGCTCTACACCGTGGAGAAGCTAAGGCTCGTCAGAATACTCTCCAAGCCTTCTCTAAGCAATGCCTAGCGAAAAACTTGGCTCCCACAATCCCTTTTTATGAGTTATGAGGTTCTAATTATAACAAAGGGTGGGGTGACCCTTGACATTCCTCTTTGTGACTATTGGAGTACCCTCATGACTATTCAACTTCATTGCATATAAATCTTTACATTACATATGATTGTTTTCATTCGACGAATGACACATGGAATTTCACTTTACCTCATGTTTACAATAATAATAAATTTTCCACATATACCAATTTGGGACAAAAATAGGTTTCAGTCATCTAGATAATACAACAACAAGACTTTGACGGGTGTAGAAATGCCAACTCTTCAACATCCTCTCTATGATATTCAGTGACAAACTAATGCCAAACTTGGTACTGCTCAATGGTATCCACACATTGTTTGATGATGTCTTTTTGGAAACAAATTCTTGCCTCCATCACTTCTGGGTATACTGATCTCGAAGCTCTATCCAACTAGTCCTGTAACATGCACAACTTAGTCCTGAGCACGACTAGACTGACAACATATCTCTACATGTTATCTGTGCTGATCTATAAATATGCATTGGTGGCCATGCGCATCAATTGATCGAAGTACACGTTGAGCTCTAATTAGACTTGGTTCTTCTCTTTGGCTTCGGTGATTGTTCCAATTGACGGGGTGTCGTAATTTCTCATCATGACATTCGAGCTCCTGAACAAGCATGTGTATGAAGCCTCAACATTGGTGATGAGTGGCGGGAGTTCGTCATAGTTCTAGATCAAAATCTGGATGCATGCTTTGTCCAACTCTACATGTGGCTTCATCATCTTGTGTAAGTGAAGCTGGGCTCCCTTGTACCTCATTTTCCATGTTTTTACATGATCAACAACGACATGTATGTCTATGAGTGTGCATGTTATCTTAATGCAACACTAGTGATTACCATGTAGATGGATAACTATCTTACGCATGGTGACAAACTTGTCATATAGTCTCCGCATGACTGTTTCAAGAGCCGAAACTTCAGTAAGTATCACTTTCTTCATATCTGCTATGGCGGATCCTGTTTATTGTTCCTCTCTCTACCTCCCTGATTGCAATTCCCTAGCCATATGCTCATTTTCATTTTCTGCTATCAATAATTTCACACTTGAGTTCGTGGCTTCCGCATAAGCCTTCGTAGCGTCAGCCAGGGTAGCTGCATGTCTTCCCACATCTGACATAATCACCCATTTTTCAAAGTGCACAACTGATGCATGTTCATCTAGGATGTGTGCTCTACCTTCCTATACAACTTTGTGTTGTGACTCGTCAAAGGATATGTTGTACACATATGCTCCCAGATCATCCTCAAGGAGAACAATATGCCCTTTTTCACTTGGGACTTGCTTTGCTACTAGAGTTGGTGAAGCTTGTGGGGTGACCTTGGTTTCTTTTGACATGAGGTTAGTGTCCTGATCCTGTTACGACTATACCTTATCTGTGTCCATCAGTTCTACTATCAGTTCATCCTGTTGAGGAAGTTCATATTCCTACGACTTCTCACCCTGTTCATGATCTTATGCTGGTGGATTTGAGTCTTCAACCTATAATGGTGCAGTTTGTGATATCTGAGCACCTTCCACTTCCTCCTGTTCCTGTGATCCAAATTTAAACAGGAACACAAAAAATTACAGAAACAACCATAAACATAGAGATGCATTAGAAATAATACTTCATTTCATTAATGTAAAATACTAAAATATGCTTATAAACAGAAATGGAAATAAACCAGCTAGGGTGATGGTAGCTTATCTCTGAGAAGAGATGTGATGGATACATGCCTCTGAAATGTGTTACAATGAGGCTCGAAGGCCTATTTACTGTTGAGAAACAATGGAAAACCCTTAACATCCCAAAACCTAACCCTAGAAGATGAAACGCCAAATTGCGGGCCCTGTTTGGGTAAATTGGTACATCAATTTCCCGGGGTTGTAACTTTGGCACCCAATCTCCGTTTGACACGTACAATAGCTCATTAGGAATATCTATCGGAGAACTATAACTTTGGGAAGAGAAACATCGGTCCATGGACCCATTTTTCTCCTAGATTTCTCAAAAAATTTCGTTTAGGGCCTCAAAACGACTCTGGAAGTTCAGGACCTGAAAAATTGCTAGAAATAGTAAATTGTGCTACAATTACGGAAACTGAAAAACTGAAAGAGACAGTCATGGGGTTCCAAATGGGATAGGTGGGTGACCAAAAACATCCACCTCGACCATTCCTCCCCCCTTAGGAAGCAATGGTCTCCATTGCATTGAGTTCCTCCATCTACTGAACTTGGTCCCCTATGAGTTGTTCTGCAATCTCAGATGTGTCCAGTAATGGTGGGAAGCATGTTTGAGGATGGTACACATTGAACACTTGGTGCAGGCGAAGGAATGGAGGAATTCTGTGATCCAAAGCCTTATTTTGCATAGCCTTAGTAATGATGTAAGGACCATGTCGGTGTGGTCGGAGCTTCTGATGGGCTCTTGTAAGGAATTCTTTCTGTAGATGCAACCAGACTTTGTTTCCCACCTGAAACTTGTGTGGTACCCCTGTGGGTGAGGAGAAGTTGTTCTTGTGTTTTGTCATGACCGTATCCCTTTGCTGCTGCCGTTGCATGGAGGAAACCTTCATGGGGATCATGGATGTGGTGACAATCTTCCCCTTACTTTGGGAGCGATCTGGACAGAAAATTAATTTCCTAGTCTACGAGATGAACTTGTTTCCTTTCTTGGCAATGAGCAAAGAGGTGGCAGTAGGTGGTGCTACCTTTGGTATCCTGTAAATGAATTACACAAGGAAATATTGAAAACATGAGGCCTTCACTCATACACAACATATCACCTCCACAAGTATGGCTAGCCTAATAGTACATCACAAACATCTAGAGGTGTAACCACTCAATACCTCATCTGTGAAGGGCTTGATGTTGTAGGGAAGGCAGCACTGCTGGCGAACTTTAAGTTCTCGTCCTTCATGAAGCCACTCAATACTGTACGACTGTAGGTGTGGTATAGTTGGTAGGCCCAATTGCTTCATGACCTCTACTGAAATGAGGTTCTTTTGGCTACCATTATCGACAATGAATTGCAGCAGCGAACCCTTCACCCACATCTGTGAGTGGAAAAGGCGTTCCCCCTCCTCTGGATCTTCGGGCTCATTCTTCTGGATCTTGGCAGTGGCAACAGTGGTGCTGGGCTCCATATCAATGATCTGCTTCCCTTTTCCATTCCCCTTGTTGCATTCTGACTCAAGGTAGGAACATGCATTTGATTTTGAAGCCTTCAACTCGGCCACTAGCGACTGCTTGGTCTGACACTCACTTGTGTTATGAGTGGGACTCTTGTGGAACTCACACCACTTTCCTGTGTCCTTCTTCGACTTCATGGTGTTATTCTTTTCTTGCCGTGGCTTTTTCCTTTGGTCTTCAGATTTGTAGATCCAAAGTCTCGCTTCTTCTGTTTGAAATTTTGCTGGATTTTGACAGCGTATCGGTACGTCGTGCCGAGCGAGGAGATGTTCAGGAACTCCATCTCTTCCTAGATGTATCTATGTAGGTAGTCGCGTTATTTGAGTACCAAATGCAACTCAGAGTCCTTGATACCCAACTGTGTGTGTAGGGTATGAAACATGTTCGTGAACGTCGGCACATCTTAGTCCCTTCCCTACCGCAGTGTGGTCCATTTGATGTATTTGTCCTCATAGCTTTTGACAGTGTAGTACTGCTCCTTGACGGCATCCTGGAATGAATCCCAAGTGGGTGTGGCTGAAAATAGTGAGCTCGTACTTTCATTCTTCTGCTCCCAGTACGTTTCCCACAAGTCCTTAACGTGGGGGGCTACTTTGAGAAGAGCAAAAACAATCTTTTCCTGATTCGAAAATTCATGAACAAAAAAATACCCATCTAGCATATTTAACCATTTATCTACGACATCTATGTCTATTTGACCCTCGGAGATGGGGATTTCAAAATTAACTTGTACCTTAAACGGTCTGGCATTTCTAGAGTAGCTGTTGGAAGCCAATGCATCGCCTCTAGGTAGTCGCTCAAGGATCTGCGCAAAGTTATCCATCATGACATTCCTTTGTCGCTCGAGCGCTTATTCGAGCAAGATTTTGATAGGATCTCCTACCCCCTCATCTTTCTTCTCATCCGCCATGGGAGGCCATCAGGATTTGCAAGGCTTGTCTTGCAAAGGTTCAACCAGTTCAAGCCCTAACTCCTTATATCCCGAGCTCGTTGGGGACATGAAAAGAAAAATAGAGACAAAGCAGATCACTCTGATAGCACTGATCCAGATTTAAATAGGAACAAAACAAATTACAGAAACAACCATAAACACAGAGATGCAGCGGAAATAATACTTCATTTCATTAATGTAAAATATTGAAATATGCTTACAAACAAAAATGGAAATAAACCAGCTTGGGCGATGGTAGCTTATCTCTGAGAAGAGATGTGATGTCTACATGCCTATGAATTGTGTTACAATGAGGCTCGAAGGTGTATTTATTGTTGAGAAAAAATGGAAAACCCTTAACATCCCAAAACCTAACCCTAGAAGATGAAACGCCAAATTGTGGGCCCTGTTTGGGTAAATTGGTACATCAATTTCCCGAGGTCATAACTTTGGCACCCGGTCTCTGTTTGACGTGTACAATAGCTTGTTAGAAAGATTTATCCAAGAATTATAACTTTTGGAAGAGAAACATGGGTCCGTGCTCCCAGATTTCTCAAAAAACGTCGTTTAGGGCCTCAAAATGGCTCTAGAAATTCAGGACCTAAAAAAATGCCAAAAGTAGTAAATTGTGCTACAATTACAGAAACTGAAAATCTTAAAGAGATAGTCGTGGAGGTCTAAATGGGATAGGTGGGTGGCCACCAACATCCACCTGGATCATCATGTCCATGTTTTAGTTGTACTTCCTTCTCTCTTCTGCGCAACTCTTGTTCTTCTTTTAGCTTCTGCTCTACTTCCTATAACTTCCTCTCCATATTTTCTAGTCTTTGCTTATCTCTTACTTTCAGCACTCCTCTTCTATCATGTTGTCACCTTGTTTCTTATGTCTCCAAAGCTACTCTCTCAATAAGTGGATCTTCCTTAAACTTGTAGCTTTTCTCTGCCTCTATGCTTTCGACAATCTTCCTCTTGCATTTTTCTTCTGCAAGTTTGCTTCTTGTTGCTGCTGTCATTGCTACTCCCTGTGGTGCTGCTACCTTAAGTGCTGCTAGCCACTCTAATGCCATGTTGACTGGTCCATTGAGCATAGAGGAGCTATAGAAATATCTCCAAGGGTCTTCCTTTAGCTAATGACACACCTCGTGGATCCAAGAATAGTACACTCCGCGTAGATCGTATAGATTGAAAATCTTGGTGTCGAACTTGAACTTCTTGAAGTCCGTGACTATGAAATCTACTTCTTTCAAACTACGGATCATCTAAAACCAAATTTTCAAAAGAATCATAGGCCCTGGTGCATTCTTCTCCTTGTGCAGTCTATCTTATAACCTTATCGAGATGTGTTATGAAACCTCTTACATGACCAACTTGTTTGTGGCAAACTTTAACAACAAATGTGTACCCTTCTCCATGTTTTACATCGCAATCAAGGTGCCATCCACTGAGGTGTACCAATCTGCAATTTTCAGCAACACCTCCATTGCTTCCTTGGACATGCAAGGCGGATCTTGTTCAAATATCATCGTGTACAGGGGGGAAACGAAGTGGTTAGATAGTCTAGCCATTACTCCTCAGTAGCTGCACTATGAGAGAAACTTGCAATATACGTTCACAACATCCTCTGAAGGTGTCCATGCCCAACCAATGCTAGGAAATTGTTGAAGGGCATAGATTGCATCGAGCTGGTAGGCAGACATGAAGAATTGTTCATGATATTCCTTGTGCAGACTCCCGACTTTCAATACATGCACTTTAGCTGAAGATCCAACATGTCAGAATAGTTGTAAGGCTTTCCTTCACTTTCTAGCTGATCCAATATAACAACCCAACTCTGCGGGAAGGTCTCCATACTCTCTTGGCCATACAAGCAACATGCAAAGATGACCAAGAGTTGGTAAGCCTTCCTAAGTGTCTTTTTCTTTTAGATTTGGTTGGGTGTGTTGGGCATAATAAACAAACTAACATTTAATTGTCAATCTAGGAGTTCGTAAACTTAGAGGCACAACACTGGAAATTCCAGAGAAATACTCTAGCAACCTGCAAAACAAAACCCTAATTTGTCCTGCAAACAACAATAATTATCGACTCCAATCTTGCAATCAAATGTATTTAGTAAAATTGAAACACTAATCGTTCAAAATCATTAACAACCTTCTAAGTCCTAGAAAACAACGCATAAATTCTCAATTCAATTCCTACACTAGATTTGATAATTTAATTAAAAGAAAAAGAACTTGATCAATCTGGACACTAGCTACTTCACTCATTAACTTATCGAGCAAATTGATATTTCAAACTAGATAAATAATCAAAAGTATTAAAAGAAAACAAGTCTCAACCCATTCAGTTCAAAAGAGTGCTTAAATTTAATAAAAAAAATCTCTAATCATTCATTCACTATCTAAAATTCTCATTTCTTGTACATTCAAAAGTAAACTGTGGCACTATGGTGTACAAATGAAATGTATAAACTTGCATAAAAGGAAAACCATACTCTATTCTATCTTCTCAAACCAAAAGGTATCCCAAATCATAGGTCTAAAACTGCACCTAAGAGAAAGGTCTACAAGACAAAGAAAATGAAACCAACAATAAGTCAATTCTTAACAACCTTCTCACACTAGTTAATTTAAATCGTCAAATATTCTTGTTCCACACTTGCAAAATTAACCATAAAATCTAATCGATTGCATTCACTGACCAATCACATTGTATTCAAATGAACTTGTTAAAATTTAACCAATGTTCAATGGTTGGGTGATACAAAAGCTTCCCCTCAACGTGGCTCTATCTCTTAAACCAAGAAAAAACAAGAATTATAACAACAGGCAAGTCTCGGGTAAGGAAAAGTAACAAGGTCAATCCCACACTTTAATCATACATGTTGTAATCATTGAATATGGCTTGAATTGCTACAAGAAACTTTAGGGTATTAGAAATTCAGCGTGACTTTACTTATTTAAGATCTTCATAAAGAAGCAAGGAACCCTCAATATCTTAGATCTGGAACAACTCAATGGTTTCAAAGAGAAATATCATTAAGTTTCATCTAAACAAATTAATCGAACCATATCTTGAAATTCATTGGTAGTAATTACCACTCCTCAAACTCTCAAGATAGAAGGATATATCAAGAAGAAAAAGGTAATAGTGTTGATTGATTTTGATGGTATCCATAATTTATTCATTGTAAGATAGCCAAGGAATTGAATTGCTTCATATATTCAGAACTAGAGTGTCAAGTGATGGTTGCAAATGGGGGAGCTATAAATTCCTTTGGAAAGTGCCATAATATCAAGCTAACCATGGGGGAATATGTATTGAATAACCTAATTATTTCCATTCCAATGGGTGGTGTTGATGTTGTACTAGGAGTCCAATGGTTACAATCTTTGGGGATGATAACTTTCAATTTTCAAGAACTTTTCTTGAATATTTTTTGGGAATGGAAGGAACTTGAATTAAGGCATATCATAGGGAAACCAGGAAATATAATAATCTCTAATGGCATGAGAATATTCTTAAGAAACAAAAATGGGGTGTAATTGCACAATAATGCTCACTATAGGTTCAAACATCAAAATCTTCTATTTCTCCATATCTCCAAAAATGTCTTAGATAATCATTCCAATGTGTTAGAGACTCCTAAAGGCCTCCCACCTATTCATGATCATTATCATGCTATTCATTTGATTCCAGGGAGTGTTCCTCCAAACATCAAGCCTTATATATATCCTTATGCCCAAAAGACTGGAATTGAACATATGGTTGCAGAAAAGCTAGAGGATGGTATAATTCAATGTGGTCAAAGTTTTTTCTCTGCTTCAGTAGTATTGGTGAACAAGAAGGATGAATCATGGTGTATGTGTCTCGATTATAGGGAGCTGAATAAGCTCACTCTTAAAGATAAATTTCAAATTCCTGTCACTGATGAATTGTTGGATGAATTACATGGAGAAATTTACTTCACCAAATTGGATCTTCGTTCAAGATATCATCAAATTAGAATGAAAAATAAAGACATTCTGAAAACAACATTCATAACTCATGAGGGTCATTATGAATTTTTGGTCATGCCTTTTGGACTTACTAATGCACCTTCCAAATTTCAAGATTTAATGAATTCCATTTTCAAACCATTCCTTAGAAAAATTGTGTTAGTATTTTTTGATGATATACTAATCTACAAGTCTTGGAAGGATCACATTCAACATGTTGGCAGGGTGCTCAAACTATTGGAGGAGAAATAATTATATGAAAAAACCTCCAAATGTTTCTTTGGAGTATAAGAGGTGGAATATTTGGGTCATATTGTATCTCATAAGGGTGTTAAGGTAGACCTAACAAAATTAAAGCCATTAAGGAATGGAAAATCCCCACAACCAAAAAGCATCTTCAAGGATTTCTCGAGTTGACAGGGTATTATCGCAAGTTTGCTAAGAACTATGGGAGAATAACACCACCTCTAACGTCATTACTGAAGAAAGATGCATTTTCTTGGATGCCAAAAGAAACAGAGGCCTTTGAACATCTTAAAGAGGCAATGTTCCAAGCACCAGACTTAGTTATGCCCAGCTTCAAAAATTCTTTTATTATGGAATGTGATGCGTCTAGAAATGGAATTGGTGTTGGTTTAATGCAAGAAGGAAGATAGATTGATTTTAAAATTCGTCGAATCATAGGAAAGTATTTACACAAACCTATTTATGAGAAGGAAATGTTGGCAATACTACATGCACTAAAGAAATGGTGACCTTACCTAATGTGAAGACACTTAAAGGTAAAAACAGATCATCATAGTCTTAAATACATTTTGGAACAAAGATTATCTTGAGAACAGAAACAAAATTGGGTGACAAGGAGGTTGGGTTATGATTTTGAAATCACCTACAAAAAAGGGAAGCAAAAATTTGTTGCAGATGCACTCTCAAGAAAGGATGAGGATGTGGAAGAATTTTTTTGTGCCATTTCTATTATCCAAACTAAGTGGATAACCAAATCAAGGGATGAATGCAAGAATGACGAAGAGGTGTGGTCACTCATGCAAAAGTTGCAACAAGATCCCAATACATCTGATACATTTAGTTCGTAAAATTATTCATTATGGTAGAAATATCATTTATATATTTGTAAGAATTCCCAACTCAAACAAAAACTTCTTTTTGAATTGCACACCTCTCCCTTAGGAGGGCACTTGGGATTTTAAAATACTTACCATAGGGTCAAGAACAAATATTTTTTGGGATGGCCTTAAATATGATATTCAAAATTTTGTGGTAGAATGTTTGGTTATCTAGCAAAATAAAGTTGAAGTAATTAATACCATGGGTTTGATACAACCTTTAGCCATTCCATATCAGCGTTGGGAAGAGCTCTTAATGGATTTTATCATATTTTTACACAAGTTTGAAGGAAAGAGTGTCATCATGGTGGTAGTTGATAGAATTACCAAGTAAGCACACTTTTATGCATTATCTCATCCTTTTAAAGCCAGTACAGTTTCTACTGTAGTTATGGAAACAATTCAAAAGCTTCATGGAAACCAAAAGATTATAGTAAGTGACAAAGATCCCATTTTCACTGGAAATTTTTGGACGGAATTATTTTCTTGTCTTGGAGCTTAATTATCTCATAGATCATCTTATCATCCTCAATCTGATGAGAAAATTGAGATAGTGAACAAAAGTTTGGAAGGATGTCTTCGTTGCGTTGTATCTAATAAATAAACACAATGGGTCAAGTGGTTACCTCTAGCTGAATGGTGGTATAACACTTCCTTCCATACTGCAGCAAAACTGACCCCATTTATGGTACTTTATGGATATCATCCACCATCCATCAGAGCATATTTAAGAGAAAATTCTAAGGTTCAAGCACTGGAAGATCACATTGAGCATCAACAACAATTTCTCCAACTTTTAAAGGATAAAAATCGAATGAAACAACTGGAAGATCAACATCACATTGAACGAAGTTTTGATGTAGGTGACTGGGTATTTTTATGGCTAAAACCATACAAACAAATGTCTCTCAAGCAAGCTAAGAAGGATAATAAAGTATCACCCAAGTACTATGGTCCTTGCAAGGTGTTGCATAAGACTAATACTAAGGCATACAAATTGGAGTTGTCTGCATCTTCTTGAGTACATCTAGTTTTCCATGTCTCATTCTTAAAGAAGGTTATCAGTGACAATCTTCTAGTTCAAATAGTGTTTCCTGAACTTGATGAAGAAGGAAAAATCATATTTGAGCCTAAAGAAGTCACAGAAATAAGAACCTGACAACTACATAATCGATCAATTTCATAGTATCTCATTAAGTAGAGGAACTCACCCACTGAAGATTCGACATGGGAGGATGAAAATTTCATACAGAAGCATCCATAACTACTCAAGCATTGAATAAAACACTTTTTTCAAGGAGAGGGGCATGTTAGGTCCCTATAATACTAGTGTAGCCCCCTTATTGTTACTGTTGTTCCCATGTAGCCCCCATAGTGTTATTGTTGTGCCTCATAGAATCCCACTATTGTTATTGTTGGTCCCTTACATTATTATTGTTATGTAGGCTCTAATTATATTGTGATACCTTAGACTCCAATATGTACAAAGGAGGTCTTGTCATTTGTATCATCTAAGAATTTTTTATTGATGTAATGTAAAGGAGGTTTCCCCTTCGAAGATGATGATTTTTAATTCATTGATCTATCTATTTGTGAGTTGGTTGCATAACAAATATCCTAGACAATTATTATGTACAAAAATATTACTTAATCCCAATACTGCAATTAATTATTACATTCAAAGGAACATTTAATGGTTCAATATTAGGGATATGTTTAATTCGTTACATGATCAACCAAAATTTGACACTTATCCCTTTTAAAATTAAAACTAAATATTCATTAAAAAAAATATCAACTATAATAAACAATAAAGATAAATATACATGCTTGGTTAGATTCAATTAAAAACATTAAAAAATATTAGTAATATCACTTTCACTATGCTCAGATATTTGTTGATTGGTATTACTGGTTGATATTACAACATAGTATGTAGGGGATGCGTACTTCCTTCTATGTTTAACATAGAGTTGGCATGTGGTATAAACAAAATATTAATAAAAATCAAATATTTCACTCTTAGTCATTTTATTTATATATCCACATTAATAAAATAATTTTATATCAGCTTTATATAAAAATATAAATTAATTGAAATTAAAAAAAAATGTATATTTTCAAGTAATTGTTTTACTTTTTAAAAATATTTCAATAAAGAATTTAAGTAAAATATTTGAATATCCTTTTTAACTAATATATTTCAATATCACACACACACACACATATATATATAGAGAGAGAGATGCATGCCCCTCCGCGCACAATCCCTTGGCATTCCTGTTTCCTCCCCTATGGTGCTTCCCCGTATTGTACAACAGATGGGGGGTGTATTGCCTCCAACACTAAATACCCTTTCCCTTAGACCCTTCCACCATCCCCGCATCCATTTTCCCTGCACCACTTCATTTTTAAACCCTTTCTATCAATCCACTCACTAGTACAACAATCAATATTTCATCTAATGTAGCTACATATATTTTGGTTGTATTTATAGTTGGTATAATCACATCCTCCCTAACCCCAATCACTACATTGGAGTAGGTTGTATTGATTCAGATTGGATCATTATATTGGTTTTTATCCATCTCAATGCTTCTAGAGTTGAAAAAATGGAGGAATCAACTCTCGGGACCATTTTTTACCAGCAGGACTCAATTTGGAAAATTGTGGTATGAAACCTTCTCGGAGCATTTTGAGGCATGAAACGATGTTTTTTCGGGTAAAATTTTTCCTCTCCAATTCTGCACCATTTTTTTCTACTCCACACATAGAGACATTTCTAACAACACAAGAATTGTGTTAAATAGCATCCATATGAGAAAGTAGTTGACCTTCCTATTCTCACTACCATAATTCGAGATAATGCCATGCCAATCCCCATTATTAATGGAAAATGGGCTAGCCACATGATTATGATATAGAAGAATCTATATTGTAACTATGGTTAAGAGTTGAGGTAGTCAAACCTAACAACTCGTGGGCTATCGGGTTGTGTTATAACTGGGCGACTAGAAGGAAAAGGGGTTCCATTCTTTCGAGTGCATTTATATCGTAGCTAATAAAAACATATCTAAGAGGGATAGGAGATACATCACAATGATAGGATTTTCACAATGTAGTATCCCATAGGCCACATGTCATACTTATTTGTAATAAAAAATTATTTTATATTCAGAGAAAGATAGTAAAGTGACCTCACCTTCCAGATGGGTTTTTCTCCTGAAATGGTTTTCTAGATCATATCTTGTGTCAAATGTGTGTGAGATTTTATTTCGTTGTTCCCTATTTTTTCATAATTTTTAATTCACATGCATACGCTAGTATTAATAGTATCCTATGAATCTAGAAATCTAAGAAAAGAAATAAAATTGTAATAGTGTATAATTGCAGATTTTAAATATAATTTTATCAGATCTATTGTGATGAACTGTCTAGTGCAATATCTACAACAATTTAAGGATTGTGTCCAAAAAGGTGTTGCACCTCCTATCATTGCATCCACTATTGCAACAATTAGTATTGTATCTATTTTAGCTACATATACATTAGTTGCATATACAATTTTTATAACTAGATCCTCCCTATCCCCCATCATTGCCTTGGAGTAGGTTGTCAAGACAAGTGCTCCACCTCCACGGGGGCTTCACTGACGAAGCAATATAATATCATGTGCGTTCATATTGCAGTATAAAAATTAAGAAAAACACAAAACAATATATTGAATATATAATAGGGTTAGAGGAGTTTTTATATGTTATATAATAATATATATATTATAGGGTATTTTTTATACAAAAAAATGGCCAAGCAGAGGCACAAAAGAGGCGGGAGTATCATGTCATGTGAGTGATAGTACATTGTCTATTTTTTTGGGCGAGAGCTCTATTCGTAGTCCAAAAAGAGGCAGGAAGTATCATGGCCGTGGGAATAATCGAAAACACTACCTATTCTATTGGGCTAGATGTATGTTCGCAAAGTTCATTCTGAGGCCAAAAACAAGCAGGGAGTATCATAGCCCATGGGAGTAATCCACAGCATAACCTCGGCTCTATTGTGTGAGACCTTTGTTCGCAACAACAATCTCCTATATTTGGGCCTTATCCACCCCCATTTTAGGGTAACTTCTCATTAATGGAGTGCGTTGATGTGATAATGGGGAAATCGTTAATGGAGTGTGTTGATGCGATAATGGGGAAAGGGTCAAGGGTATAAGCGTAATTTCTCTTTTCCTGGGGTAACCAGATAGAGTGTAAAGCATCCAGGGTAGGTTCTGAGGAAGTGGTCACATGTTTGGCCATGCGTGCATCATGCTAGACTAGGAGGTTTTGGATTTGATGTTGTCTCGTCATGAGTGAATGGTAGGAACAAGTAAATTGGTAGATCATTGTGACTCAATGAATGGGATGAAGAACGAGAACACATGTTAGAATAATTTCTTTCAGCTGGACAGACGTACCAAGCATATCAAGCAACAAACCAAAGGAACACATGCATTGACTCATCAAGCAAGACCAAGACCATAGAAGACCCCAAAACACTATGCCATATGGAGGAAAAGAGAAAGCACACCAAGAGTACATCCATCACTTAGCAGTGCAGCAACTTGACATGGACATCACAGTCAGCCAATACGTGTCAGCAGTGTCATGTCGAGTTGTGTCATGAGTCATCTCAGTCACATCACCATTATGGGACATATCCATTGTAACTGATTCTAATGTAAAGTGAAGTCCAATGGATGCACACAGAAGTCAAAGAGTCATGTCAGTTGAAAAGTCGTGGGAATTTGAACAATGAAGAGGGTAGTCCAAGGGTCACAAGGGTCAAGCATCACCCTTGGCTATATCTACCCCCCCCCCCCATTGTATGAGTAAAATACTTTTCTCCTTGGCTCCTCCCACATAGACTTGAGAGTATGTAGTCTGTTCATTGAGGAGCAAGGAGTGCCTCCAATGTCCCACTATTGGGACAATTGATGTATGGCGTATAGATGTGTCTTGGGAATTTTTATCAATTTAGAAGCTTGTTTCACGCTAGCACATTTTCATGCATGTTTTGTAGATGTTTGTAAGGCTACTCTTTAAACATTTGTAATGCATGTTTGCTTAACATCTACGAAGATAGTTGAACTACTTTGGTTATTATAGTACTTACATTGTTAAAGATCTGTTGTATTGTTTATCACTGTTGTCTCATCCATGTGGATTACTCCGAAGGACATTAGACAAACCATTATTGTTTTCTCAGTTATAAAGATCGTCACCCCCGTTTGGACTACTTCGCTGGATGGTGTAGATATTTTCCCTTTCACTTTGGTTTTAACAATTTCCCCATCCGTTGTGGACTACTCTGTTGGATGTTGGACAAGCCCTTATTGTTTTCACATGTGTCTCTCCGTGGGTGGTACTACTACCTCTCACCTAGAGGCTCAATTTTACCCTCTCCCTTACAATAAGAGAACCCAAAAATAAAGTTACATTATGTACTCACGAGGCATAGTCACCTCACTTTTTGAAGATAAAAGCATAACACTTTCATGTACTGAACAACAATAGCTAAGGAAAATATCTAAGATAATGGCAACCAGGCCATCATACAAGATGGCACTCCTACACCAAATGGTGAGAGGTCTAGTTGGGACTTCATACCAGAGAGATCTGCTGAATTTTGGCGAGTCCAGCACCATCAACATTTTTAGAGCTAGAAGGAGGGTCACCAATAGTTTATGGTTGAATTTCCTACTAACCCTACTTATCTATCATCTGGTCAAGGTAGTAACACGAGCTCCCTCTCTCCCATGCACAACTTTGAAGTTGGTTATTCATCACCTCCCAAACTTGAACAAGAAATATCATATCATCACATCCATATTTTTCGTCCCATCACCCATCAGTTTTCTAAAGTTGTTGGACTGATTCTATGAGTGCACACTCTTCCCTCTTCACAAAGGAAGCAAAATACTACACCCAGAGGCGTGGTAGTCTCAAATGTGGAATAAGAAATCCTCACAACTCTTGAAGAGTTGACCGAAGTTGTTGAAAACAAAGAGCAACCTCCAGTTTTCCTAGAACGAGAAGAAGATAACCTCTTACTCTTGGGCTCAAGTTCCGGTGGAGGTAGTGGAGGGGAAGGTAGTAGAGGATTAGGAGGCAAAGATGAACCAACAAATTTAGAGGTTGAACTATCAGATTCGGAAGAAGAGGAGGAGGACAAAAAAGAGGACAACATGGTTGACCAAAATCTGGAACGGATGACACAGGGCCCATTGGCACTCCCAGGTGTCTTGCACAAGATCCCAAGAGACACAAAGAAGTTGTTACAAACTATGACCCTGATAGAGTAGTGAAGGTAGAATATCATCTAGACATGTTCTACCTACATCTGCAAACACTCGAGGTAGGTTATGACGGTGTTGCATGTAGATTTCTTCCATGCACCTTGGATGGCAGAGCAGTTATATGGTACCATAGCCTTCGTGTTAAATCCATTCAGAACTGGGGGTTGTTCAAGAGAAGTTTCCTTGAGAAGTTTGTTAAAGACAAAACCCTTGCCATGTTGCTAAAAGAGTTGGGTAGTCTCAATATGGAGCATAAAGAAAAAGTGAAATATTTTAACCACTGGTTTAACTGTATCTTGAACAAGTTCACTACAGACACCAAACCTCCTGAATCCATCACAGTTGACTAGCTGATGTCTCCAAGATGCAATTGATGTGGAGAAATATCTACGCACTATTGGAGTCATTGTAGATGATGAATTAGCTAAGGACTCCAAAGACAAGGGCATGAGCTCTCAGGCTATTGTGAGTAAGGAAAAGGGAAAGGAAGCAAGAGAAATTGAAAACCTTACTCGTCTAGTTAGGTCCTTAACAACTAAAGTTTCCGAACATAGGTAGTAGACTAGTGAGACAATCGTGGACAGTAGGCCTCCCATATTTGCGCAAAAGAAGAACTTAGCTTTTGGTAACAACAACATTCACCTGACCAAATCTCCACAAAGCTCTAACCTTGTTTTCAGCTTGAATGCACTCGTGACAGATCATTATTGCACATTCCATGGAAAATGACATTTAGATAGGACTTGCCAAGGATGGAACAAAGGAATGAGTGCCCTAGCTACACAGTTGACTGAGAAATTTATGGCCAATGAGTAGTTTGAGCCAGAGAATGAAGATGAAGAGGAAGTTGTTACATATGATGAAGCTCGAACAGTAAGGCATGTAATCAACATGTATCAATGTTCTAACACTACCCAGAAGACAAACACCAAGAAGGAGCCTCTGAGCGACCATCTAACCCCAAAGAAGAACAATCGTTACAGTTTGAGGAGTCAGGGGGCCCCCACTATTTTTGAGATACTAAGAGAAAAATTAAGACAACATCTTCTCAGAATAGTTGATCCATCGATCACCTCAACACAGAAAACACAAGGCAATTCTGGGAAGACAATGACAACTAAAAGTACGTCCTTGAGTAACAAAGACAAAACCAGCCCACCGGACAACACAAACACAAGTCTACCCCTAGACATCTAGATAAGTCTTCCTGCTATGGATTATAGCATTGTTGAAGACATGAAAAAGACCCACGTGAACATCTTTCTTTATAAGTTAACGAAGAACATGGGTCATTAAGATATTCTTTTGCACGCACTAGGGAAAACCTCCATAGACAGTGTTGCCTCTTCCAACAAGGGACCAAGAAAGCCTCCCAACTCACTCACATATTTGCTCAACGCCATTCCCATGGAGGAAGTGAAGTCACTTTGCCCACCTTTTTTGTTATCATTTGAAATATTCAACTTCAATGTTGACATTTGTTTGGTTGATTCTGGTGTGTCATTCAATGTCATGACACTCTCTATTGCTAAGTATATCAATGCTCAATGGAGTAGCACAACTACGCAAATCATCCAACTTGACATAACATGTGTGCAAGGCATTGGTGAACTCCGAGATGTGATCATCTAGTTATCTTCTGACGAATGAGTTCACCAGTGCATTAAGATTGTGATTTTGGACATCCTAGAAGCATATGGATTATTGCTCCTAGAGAGTGGTCCAACAAGATGCAAGGATAATTTGCTATGGAATGGTCACACTTATGGCTTTCGCACAAGGGTAGCAACAATGAGATTTGGGTGTTGTTGGAAATATACATGAAACATAAAGTTACTCCCCTGAATGGTGAAAATGAACCATTGGATTTCGTAAAACTTATGTTCGACAATTGATTTCCATAAATAAAATTGGGGTGTTATCTTACGCAGCCAGCCCCAACCGCACCAGACACATATTCTTGGGTCCCTATAATACTAGTGATTACCCCATTACTATTGTAATTGCATCCCTTATTAATATTTTTGTGCCCCTATTGTCCCCATATTGTTATTATTGTGCCCCATAGAATCCCTCTATTGTTATTTTTGTGGCTTTCTATTATTATTGTTAGGTTGGCTAAGTTGTATTGTGACTCCTTAGATTCCTATATATAAAAAGGAGGTTTTTTCATTTGTATCATCCAAGAATTGTTCATTTATGTAAGGAAAAGGAGGTTGCCCCTTCGAAGAGGCTGAATTCTAAGGCGTGGATCTATCTTTTCCATCTTTTTCTTGAGTTGGTTTCATAACATTTGGTATCAGAGCTTTGAATTTTAGGGTTTCGCTGCTCCAAACAGGTCATCATGGAATTTTTGCTATAACTTTGTTTATGTGACGTTTCAGAAGCTAAAAAAAAAAACCCATTTGAGAAGAAATCACACTGAATCTTGGGTTCAAATTTCAGAACTGTTCACGCTATATTGGCGGATATATGATCTGAGGAAGTTGGTCTTCTTGCAGACTCCTGAATTACATTCCAAACAGGTGACTTGGGAAAAATCATCATAACTTTCTCTCTGAGCATCGGATTGAAATTTCGTCAGAAGTTACAGAAATAGGATGGACTGTAGTTTCGTGTATGTATTTTGTTAGAGCCAAAGGTTGAAACAGTGACTCGTGGCATGTCGTACAAGTTCGCTCTACTGAACTAGTCTATAAGCAGGTCATTGTAGGAGATTTCGCATAAATCTTCTTCGGAGAATCCAATTTGGATCATACTGGTGGCATTGGAAAGAGGACATAGTGGGCTACTGAAAGTCACAATTTCAGGACTGGATGATTTGAATGTACAAAGATACATCAGATGCAATATCGAGCTCCTACAAAGTGAAAAAAGGTGTGTAGATTATTTTAAATTCTTGCTTAAGCTTGGTTTGAAAAATTATTTTGAAGGAATTCAAAGGGCATAGTAGAGAATTATTATTGGTAGCTAATGCTCCGAGGAAAGAAAATGTAGACACCTAGTAAGGAACCTGAAAACTCTATCATGACTCATGAAGAAGAGGAAGAAATGCTACATGATATATCAAAATTACAAGAACAAGTGCAACAAATGTTACTCTCACAAAAGTTAACAGAAGCTAAGATAAATGGCGTGGAAGCTAAGATGAATGGCATGGAAGCTAAGATGGGCAATTTGAAGATAGATTTGAACACAAATTTGAAGACATGCATGGCAGATTTGAAGACAGACTTGACAAATTTTCTACAAGAAATACTTACTAATGGTGAAAAGGTAGTAAATGAAACTCATGATGTGAACAAAAGAAATGTTAATCATGATATCATAGACTCTAATGTGGGATCGAAGACCCACCATATT
>APFE030449874.1:357858-368859 GCA_000404065.3 Pinus taeda | reverse complement strand
CACTACTCGCCATCTTCTTTCACCACTAGAATCGATCTCGCAGATCTCCCACTGAACAGGGTCTACCACAGGCTCGAGCGAAACCCCTCAGCAACAAAGACGTCCCCTTGAAGCCAAAACAACTCTAATACCAAATGTAGTTTTTAACCCCATACATAAATTACCTGCATACGAATTCTAAATCATAGGAAAAAATAAAAATGTGAGAGCATAACACATAAAACACATATACATAGAGATTTCCCACTAGATCCCAAAACCGGGACTACCAGCTTGATTTTCTCATTATTTTCCTTTCAATGTTACAATACATATTTATACATGCTGAAGCATCCAATACCATGGACCGAAAACCATCGCGTCCACAACCATGGACTGAAAACCATCGCATCCAAAAACATGTGCGAAAATCATTCACAAAACTAGAGGTGGGTCAGCCCAACCTAACATAGGGTCCAAAACCAAAATTTTCTGAGGCGTTGACCCGGACCCCATAAAGTGGGGTTACGGGTACCCCTCAAACCCCCTGTTAACTATGTGGAAAGAGTATAACACAACCCAACACTTCAAGCGATTAAGCTTCTACCAAAGGACCTGCTATGATACCAATTGCTGGAAATAATACTAAGAGGGGGGGGGGTGAATCAGTATTATAAAATAAATATAACTTTTTCATTTCCATATTCAAATTCATATACGCTACTTCAGTTAAGGCAAACCACGTGTATACGCAACTGTGCATAATGCAACAAGCGTATATCCAGTAAACTTATGATTCAGTTAGTTGATCCTTAATGAGTGCATTAGAACATTATTAACCATATGAACAATAAACAGGAGCAGTAAAGCATAATACATCATCACACATAAGCAACACACATGAACACCAAGATGTAAGGTGGAAACCCACTGTGGGTGAAAACCACCTGCTGCAATTTGTCTCTATCTTCCTTTAATAAGTTTTTTTTTTTTTACAATATTTATGTACTAGTGCAGTCTTATACCAGTACGCAGGCTTCTACCTATAGAAGGCTACAACCTTCTCTCATTCTCCAGTTTCTCCTGGATGGGAGCTACAACCCTCTAGCTCTTGTACTAACCGATCCATTTACTAGTACGTAGGCACCAGCCTACGGAAGGCTCCAACCTTCACTCGTTTTCCAGATGCTCCTAGAAGGGAGCTACAACCCCCTGGCTCTTGTACTGGCTGATATTTTTACCAGTACATAGGCGCCGACCTACGGAAGGCTACGATCGTCTTTCTTCCTCCAGGGACTACGTTTCATAAATTTTCATACTGGATACTCCTGAAGCTCAACACCATAATCTGAAGGCCACACTTCGTCCAATTTTCATACTGGGCCCATCAACAACGATGAAGCACAAAATCAACCACCACTACAATATAACCATCAACTACACTTGCATCATTCATTTGTGAATCACCCAACACTAAATCACTAAAACCCTATCAACAAAACATAGTCACCAAAACACAGAGCATAACACAAAACTCTGCAAGAATAACCAGATCCAGCTGCAACTTTAAATATCATATCTCATAAAGTATACACTACTATGATGAACCAAAACAATGTACATACGTGCTTTTACCAAGGCCAACCCGCGTACAGATCTACAAATTCTAGCTTATAACTTTGCAGCTATTCCAGACATCAATTATACTCATAACATTTACAGAATAAACATGCGTCAATAATTCAGATCTAGTCTATCCATGATCAAACCATATAATGATAAAACATTCCAAGCCTTAAGATCTTGATCCATCGTTTATCATCATCCATATGGGTGCATCCTTTGTTCAGATCAAGCAAAGCATCACAAACCCATAACCTACATACTAGATCTCACACTTCATCATATGTTCATTACTTGCACACTTGCCCCTCTTGGCCTAATGATCTTCTCCTTATATAGGCTTAGGCCTCTCTCAATACCATGGTCCAAAACCATGTAGGACCAATACCTTGGACCCAATACCTGGGGTCAACACTTTGGACCAAATACCATGGACCAATACCAAAATACCATGGACAAAATACCACAGGCCAAAACTTAGTTTTCCAACATGTACTCACTTTTCATTCTGTGAACCTGCATGTGTACGTATGCGCGCCTTTTGTTATGTTAATCTGCATGTATACGCACTTTCATCAAGGTTAACCTACGTATACCTTTCTCTTGACCTGCTGCACTATGATCTGTCAGCTGAATGAGTTGTCATTTGTATCATACCTCTGAGTGAGTTGCCATCAAGGACAACACCTGTATCATAATTCCAACACAAGACAAACATTCTGCAAACATACCATGGTGTTGTGACGTACTACGTGCAAGCGGTAAATATACACACTCTTTGGATTTTGATGTACAAGTGAACATGAGAAAGACAAACAACTTATGCTTTGTAAGTGTGCTCATTGTGTAAGATTCCTCCAAGGCATGAGTGAAGGGATCATGTGATTCGAGTGGACGAAGTAAACTCTGCATATTAGATTGATCTTCAATGCGAAGTAGAGAGTGATGAGGAGCCTTGGGTGTTTAAAAAAATTTCTGATTAGAAGTGGAACTAACCTCAGGACAGTGAGGGCTGTACATAACCATCAGCGCAGGCTGAAGTGCCTCGATAACCTGTGTGGTTTCCACTTCGTCAATAGATAGATCATCGAAGACCAGTGGCTTAGAAATATTAGCAGTGAGTGAATCAACATGGCGATCAAATGAAGAAGTGTATAGATCATGAAAACCACGATCAGAAAATTTGGGATGTTTGTCGACATCCTCATGATCTAATGAATTATGCAAAGGGGTTGATGATAAACAAGGATGTTCACCTGCTGTGTTTTCAGAAATGATAGATGATATATGGGACATATTTTCAAATGAATATGTGTCCTCTCCTCAATGTAATGACAGGATGACATCTGATGTGTCCTGTGAATGATCGAAAGTAGAAACATTCAGAGATGAGTTTTCACAGGGAAAATGAAAAGTGGCAGAATCACAAGAGATTTTAGGATAGAGAGGATGAGGCGCGGATGGAAGGGAGTCATCCTTTACCGAGGGTTCTTCTTCAGATTCCCACACACACTCATCATGAATGATAGTGTAGGTTGGTTGCACAAAACCAACTCTGTCAACAACTTGATCCTCGTGAACACAAGATGTGGAGTCTGGAACGGGAGAACGTAGCACAGTGTAATTCAGAGGATCAATGGAACGTCGGGAAAGAGGTTGGGGGAATGAGTTCACGTGACAACTAGCAGGCTTGCAAGCCAAATTTGTGTAAACATTAAGAGCAGGTGGGGTGGGAGGATGTCACAGATCAACATATGTGCGCGCACCTTCTCCCACCTAGCACTATGGAGCTAGAGGTGTTTGATGAGAAGATGATGGAGAGTCACTTGTGACAACGACCTTGTCCGTCTTAGATTTAGCAGCTCTAACACCGAGGTATGTTGGGAGGGGTTCGAATGATTCTAAGAATTGTAGATTTTTGGATATGTAAAGAAGATACTTAAATCCTCCATTGAGGAATTCCCAATTAATTTAATTGTTAGGAAATCGATATGCAAGATCACAAAAGTGTATGTGAAATTCTTCAACGGATTCATCAGGTGCTTTTCATAATTCGAGAATTTTTTTATTAAGTGTTTGATGGTCAAACTTATGGAAAGCATGAGATAACTCTATAACAAAGTGACCAAATGAGTGAATAGATTTTTCACGCAGTGTGAAAAGCCATTGTAATGGGTGCCCACGAAGTGTGAATGAAAACAATGTGCAAATTACATATTCCTCATGGATTTCGAGGTTGTTACATAGATTGACAAAGGCAAGAATATGCCTCTGCCAAGCTGTTCCACCTTCACCTTCATATGTGTATTGTGAAAAGTCATTCTAGAAATCCTCAGGGATTTCAAAGTCATTTCCATAAGACATACACCTCGGAGGACAAAGTGTAACATAAGAAATGATAGATTTGGGGAGATTCAAAACAAACTTTGAGGACCCAACTTGTCATATGGCCCTCCTTCTAGCACTAGAATGTTTACGGTGTTGGATCTGCCAACATTTTGGAGATCTCCTCGGTATGAAGTACCAACTAGACCTCACACTGTTTGGTGTAGGATTCCCATTTGGTATGATGCCCTGGTTTTCATTATCTTAAAGATATGCCTTAGCTTTTGCTTGTTAGCACATGAGAGTGGTATACTTAGTCTTCGAACAACAAGATTCGTGTGCCTGGTGAGTGCTTAATGTCACTTGTGTCAAAGTTCTTTCACTGCAAAGGGGGAGGGTGAGAGTGAGTCTCAAGTTGAAAGGGAGTAGTCCCAACTTAGGTAGAGACACACCACACAATAGGATCTTCACAACGTTTGATAGAGTACTCCACATGTATGCGACAATCACATACACAAAGGTGAATAGATAACACGTACAACACCCAACGAAGTAGTCCACACGAGTGTGACAGTAATTATAACAAGTTTGCGAGAATGAGTCTGTCTAGTGTTCGACAGAGTAGTCCACATGAACGAGACAATGATAGAAAACATTACAACACATCTTCAATAATATATGTATTGGAATAACTGAAATAGTTCTACTATCCTAGTACAAGTTAAGAAAACATGCATTAAAAGTGTTTAAAGAATAGTCTTACAAATGAATAAAACACATGCATGAAAATGTATTGGCCTATGACAGGATTCTAAATTAAGCGAAAGTTCTAAGACACATTTGTACACCATACATCACTAGCCCCAGTAGTGGAGCAATGGAGTCATTTCTCGCTCCTCAAAGAAAATATTACAGACTTTCAAGGCTATGTGGGAGAAGCCAAGGTGAAATTTTTTACATGTATAAATGAGGGGTATATATAGCCAAGGGTGAAATTGACCTTTGTGGCTCTTCGACTTCCCTCATGACTATCCGAATTACATGACTCTTTGACTTACATGACTCTTTAACTTTGTCCACAGGTCTCTTGGACTCCCATGTTATATTACATTGATTACACAAGTATGACCCAAAGTAGTGATGTGGCTGAAGCGACTCATGACGCAAATCGACATGGCACTACTAGTATGCACATGTTGGCTATGTTGTTTGTGATATTGAGTGATGAGTGTGCTCGTGGTGTATCATAACTTCACCTCTACATGGAAAAGTGCATAAAGTCTTTAATGGTCTTGGTGTTCACTTGATGGTTCATGCATGTGCATGTGTCTTGTTTGCTTGCTACTTGGTATGCTTTGTGTGTTCATCCAACTGCATGCAAGTCTTCTAGCATGCGCTTCTTGTTCATCCCATTCTTCATCGTGCCATGTCTCATCCATGTACCTATTTCTACAATCACTCATGATGAGACGACATTGTTTGGTCAATTTAGTGTGTCCTAAATTGCTATATAAAATGTCAATCCGGGAGTCGTAAACTGCTGAAGTGAAGTGCACTATATATGCAAGATAACCGTTTTCTTATTTCTTTTTCGTTTTTAGTTTTTGATTTGTTTTTGGATTTATCTTCTTGTTGATTTCCTAATGTGAGATGGTAATTCTAATAATCAAGTATGGATAAAATTATTCAAGGCAATGGCGGCCTTTAAAATAATATCCAAACTTCAAAGTGTTCAAAAGGTTTTCAAACTTTCAATGATGAAATCAATTACTGAGAGAAAATGAAGATGTGCCTAAATTCTAATTAAACAAAATAGTGAACAAGTGACTATGAAACCCAGTATCCTTGCTGCTGTATCAAAAGGAAAAAAACTGAACTCAAAGCAATTCAAAAACTATAAGCAAAGTAAACTAAACCATATCACATCAACTCATTTTTGACCCCTCACCATTCGACTCGCTTTGGTTATAGGAGTTAATCATAAACAAATTGAGTAATTTGATATCTAAATTGCATAAAATAAAACTAAGATCAAACTACACATTCATCCTTCAATCCCTCACCATTCAACTCGCTCTCGCTATAGGAGGTAACTGAAAATGATATGAGTAATCTAATCACTAACTTGCAAAAGTAAATAAACTAGTATCAAACTATACATTCACACTCAATTCCTCACCATTCGACTCGCTCTGGCTATAGGAGGTAACTGAAAATGACATGAATAGTCTAATATCTATCTTGTAGAAAAGTAAATGGACAAAGCAAAATTGAAAGAAATAAACAATGCTAGAATTAGAACTAAGAAAACAAATCAGCAGAAGGACAAGATAATTCCATCATGTCATTAGTCATCAAAAAACTATATGCACTTTCCCGGGCTTTCTATTAGAACCTGAAATGAAAACATTGATCAGTTGACAGTCATTTGAAAGCATAAAAGAAACTATGGATAGCAAACAACATAAATACCATGAGCAATGTAATATATACAACAAACATCTATGGCATCAAGAGCATAAATGAAGAAAACATGAAGCTATACAGTAACTATAGGACCTTGGTGTACAGGGGCCCTCTGCAACCTAGGCCAATGAGAAATCAATCATGGATTTGAACTCAAAAGCAGTGTCTTCTCATATATTGAAATACAATCATAAAATAAGGACTAAGTCACGGCATGATGGCTTGTAAAAATAGTCAAGATTACATATCAACAACTAGCCTATACACATATGAAGATGCTTTATTTATAGCAGGAAATACATAACTAATTCCTAAGGTCTACGCTGGTAGACAGACACGTAAAAGACCATATTCGGAAATCTAGCAACATGGTAACCGTGGGAAATAAATCCAAGGAGGGTGGTTTGTTGGATTCGGTTCACGGGCAGTCCCCAGGTGTTAGCACACCTCCTGAGATTTAGGATCTTGCCACGCAATCCTCCTCGTGATGAAAAACAGAATCCTGCCACCGCAAAACTCCTAATGTTGACCACCGTTTGACTGGCTTTGACCGCGTTCCCATGTCCACATCATTTGTAGCTTGCCCATGTCAGTAGACACCTGTAGCATAGACTTTAACAAAAAGGCTGTGGAAACTGATTCTGGCTACGGAAAGTGACAAGATTCCACAGCTGATTGAGCAAAAATCTAAATCAAACAACAGTCACAAGACATAGTTAGGAAACCATTTATATGCTCTTTTTAAACTAATATGCAATGATTTGATAGCTTGGAGGTTCAGGTAACTCGAGAAAAAGGCTAAAAAGGTATATAGGGAAGATGTAAGTTTGGGACTCAACATACCCCCACTGTGAAGGTGTTGCATGTCCTCATGCAACCAAAATTTTAGTCATCTCCCTTTAGTCTATGTATTCTGAGGCATCTGCTAGTACATACAGTCCTCTCCTCTTCTTTCTTGGTGCTACCACCATCCTGGGTTTCCTTATCAAACTTCTGAACTTGAGATTGATTAATTCCCTGCTCAACTTTCTGCACTTCTTCTTTAGTTTCTTGTTCTTTTTCTGCCATAGACCCATATGTAACATAGTATTATCATGAATAATTTTGTCCACTTTGCTTTGCTCCTTTAATGCCTCATTTTCTTGTTTAATGTGCCTGTTTAAAACCTCCAATTCAAACACTTCTTGTTTCAAAGATTGAACTTGTGCATCTTGTGTTATGTGAGGCAGAATGGATGGTGTGCTCAGGCCTGCAACTGTCTTCTCTAAAGATTCAAGGTAATCATATACCTCTTGCTATTTTGGATCGATTTCGGGTGTTTTCCTTGGGCTGGCTTCAAAGTCTTGTTGAGGAGGAGGACTGTCTTCTAGTTCTGGCCGAGAAGGGCTTACATCAACATCTCAATGGTTGGCTTCAATATTTGGCAGAAGATGAGGTGGACTATGGCCAGCTCGAGCTTTCTCAGGTGTTTCCCCACCCAAGTCGATGAAGTGGGGTCCTTTTACTTGTGTCTTCCTCCACTTTCCTTTGAGTCTGCTGCTTCTTCTTAAGTACTATGGGCTAGTAATTTCTTCTTCCATAATTTGTTTTCCTTTTTCTTCCTTCTTAGCTGTGGCAGCTTGCTTTCGAAGATGCACTAGTCTCTCAGATAACACTTGATAGTCTTCCTCTACAGATGGTTCTGGTGATTGGTAAACATCTTCTAAGTTCCTTTTTCCCTCCAATTTTCTCTGATTTCTGTCCTTAGTTCTTTCCTCCTCTTTTTGACCAATTTCTTTAGTTTTACCAATAGGAGAGTCTTGGATTATGGCACTTTTTCCTTTCCTCCTACTCCTTCTCAGTGCCTTTGGTGTACTGCTTCCAGGTGCCTCAGATGGCTCTTGAAAATAGTTTCTCACTAGAATCTGTTCCCAAGTATCTTTGTTTTTCTTCAATTGATCTTCAACTAGAATCCTCACGAGTCCATGATGATATAAATGAGGCTCTATGTCCCCTATGTTCTTTTGGACTGTGGTGCTCATCCTTTTCAAACTCAACAATAAGAAATAGGGCAGATTAAGATTTTGTTTCTCTAAGAAGTTCATCAATAGCTTAGTATGATACATGTACATCGTCCCAAATCGGCCTTCACAAGTGATAAAATTTTGAATGATTAATAGTAAGTTGGCCCATTTTTCTTTTAATGCATGAATAAGAATTCCTCTTGTGAATACAATAACGTCCATACCTGGGTTACGTAATATAATTCTTCATGCCTGCTCGTCCAAACTTTTGTTTTTAAACCATCGCTCACCTTCCTGGGGCAAGTCTGTAGCAGCTGCAATTGAGGCTTCAGTGACTGTGAACTTCAGGTCTCCAATCTCCACCACCTGGTCATTGAAAGACCTTGCAAAGGCTTTCGTTACTTCCTTTATATGGCCTTTAAATTTCTGAATGAAATGGAGCCATTTAGCTTTCTTCAGCAATTCTTTTGCCTGAGGGTATCCTTCTAAAAACTTAAGCCCTTCTGGATCTGCCCTCAGTAATCATCCCATATTTTCCTCTGTTTAAAATTCAATCTGGAATTCAACTGCGTGTGAGGGTTTTAACAGAGGTAAGACGGTTATGTTGCAAGGTTTGTGGAAGAACAATGGCCGAAAATGGAAGATGGATACGGTTAACGGGGGTGTTCAGGAACTGTAAGCAGAAACAGAGGATGAGTAGCCGAGATGAGTTCACAAAATGAAATGGAGACGTATGCTAATGAGGTGCAGCTTTAACACAATGCTAGGGTAGTGAAGTGGAGTCCGAATTTTTGAACTGAATGGCTGTGTGAGAGACGTTACACGTTGATAAAATGGCTGCACAAAGTACGGTGGAGAGGAGTCGTATTTACATAGGTCACATCTCATGAGCACAAGTGGAGTGTGGAAGTGCAGTCATCTACAAGTTAAATCTGAAAAATAATCATGAGACCGTTTAGGGAGTAAATGTATGGTTCATGGAGTAAGGTCGTGGAATGGTAATGGAGCTATCATAGTAATCATTGCACATAGTGAGCTTTAAGGTTTAATAACTATGCAAAATTGTGCCTTTAATTGCTATTTGAAAGAAATTTTTGCCCATACCTTGGAATCCTTGTCTTTTGTTGTCCATTAGCCCTTAATCAATTGCTCCTTATTGATATATGTAGATGCTCCATGTACATGTCTTCATAGCATATGCTTAGTCATACCTGCATTTTCATGTTTATTGCACTAACTTCTTGACTGTAAATTTGAAAAACAGAGTGGTGGCTGTGGAAACTGCTTCTGGCCGTGGAAACTGATTCCCACTGTGGAAACTTGGCACAACAAACACTTAGCTGAATAGAGATAGTTAAACAATAAATATCTAAATGGAAATGATCATGAAAAAACTTTTATTGATGAAATGAGATGAAGTGAGATGAAGTGAGTGGAGTGAAATGGAAATGAAATGGAGTTGGTTGGAAATGAAGTGAAGTGGAAATGGGAAAGAGAGAATTTTTTTTTTTTTTGGAAAATATGGAGTGTCAGGTGTCCCTGATTTTCACTCTACATTTTCTGTATAAGACTGCCAATCAGAGATTGGTTTTCAGGCTTATACCATTTTTTTTTGTTTTTTGTTTTGAACAAAAAAAGAACAAAGGCTAGGCTGGTGGGGAAGAAGGATTCTTCTTCACCAGCCTTATTGTAGAATTCTCTTGAAACATTTTGACAAATTCCTCTTTTGAGAGTGGCTTATGATAAATCTTTAATCTGTGGCCATTCATAATAAGAGGAGTTTGAAATTCATCAATGGTCTTGATTCTTACCGCTCCATTGCTAAAGACTTTGTAGATCTCATATGGCCCAAGCCAATGAGTCTGAAATTTTCCTTTGAAATCTTTAAACTTGGAATCAAATAGTAATGCCCAATCTCCCTCTTGAAACTTTTTCTATTTGATATATCTGTCATGCCACTTAGCTCTTTGATGTTGAACTAGATCAGTTCTTAGGGTTGCTTCTTGTCTAATCTCATCTAGTTCATTCAACTGATCCATTCTGTGCTTTTGGGCTTCTGATAGGTCCATCCCGAACTGAACTGCCATCTTGAAAGTTTTGACTTGAAACTCAATGGGTAGCATGACTTCTTTCCCGTAAACAAGTTCATAAGGAGAATGTCCTGTTGTGTTCCTCCATGTAGTTCTGTAGGCCCATAAGGCTTTAGGAAGCCTTTCAGCCCAATCTCTTCTGTGTAGATGAACAGTCTTGGTGCTGATGCTTACAATGACTTTGTTTGTAGATTCTACTTGTCCGTTTGCTTGCGGATGGTAAGGAGTAGATTTTATGTGCTTGATCTTGTATTCTTCCATCAGCTTCTCCATCATGTTGGATGTAAATTGACTTCCCTGATCTGTCAAAATTTCTCTTGGGACACCAAAGCGAGTAAAAATATCCTCATAAAGAAAACTAACAACTGAATTTTTAGTAGGAGAAAGTAACGCTTTGGCTTCTACCTATTTAGTGACATAATCAGTGCATACCAATATATACTTCTTTTGCTTAGATGGTGGATTAATGGGTCCAATGAAATCTAAAGCCCATTTTTCAAAGGGTTCAATGAGTA